>JAVTVY010010060.1:0-49093 GCA_036873755.1 Hanleya hanleyi
GCAGGACTCGGCGTGGATTAAGGCCATGTTTTAAGAAAAGATATCCCGGGTCTTCTTGAATGTGCGTCGTCGCTGGGTCGGTCGTCGACTGGTGCGTGATCTCGGTGGGGCAGCTCTTTTATTCCCTACGGTGCGTTGTGCTTTGGCCACCAAGACGCCTCCCGCTTCTTTGGCCCGTCGTTTCAAGGTTTGTCGGGGTGCCGTACCCCCCAAGACATCACCGGCCACTTGCAGTCCACTGCGTACCGCTTGTTTGCCGATTGCTTTCACCCCACGCGTCACCAAGGGCAGGAACGTTTTCACAATGCTGCCGAGTATGTTCCCCAGACCATGTCCTCGTTGCATGCGTGCACCGCTAAAGACCGGAAAGCCACCCCGGCCTGTTGGGCATAATAGTCGGCATAGCTGCGTGCATCGCACTCGTAAGGTACTTTCATTATGCAAAGTGGGGAGCACGTGCTTGTCGAAAATGAAGTGTCAGCACCACTTTTCCTCGTTCGAATGCCACCGCTCGTCCCGTGTCATCTCTTATATCCACTGGGATCGTGTTGATGTCGGTATGTCGTACGGGCAGGTACATGATATGGTTGAAACTGTGGGTGACTTGATCGCCATACGTATTTTTAATGGGGACCACCCGTAACAGAGGTGTGTTGATATCGCCCACGATGTGGTTGTCCACCACGTCCGAGTAGACCCGACTTCATATCCATCGGCATCTCGCCATGGTGTTGGTTGGGACCAGCGAACGTCTGTAGATCGAAACCCAGCATTTGCTGTAGTGTAGGACTGAGTGTCACATTCACGGTATCGGTGACGGTAAGCTGTGCCTTGTCGTTGTGTACGTTGACATCGAAGAACACGTTTCTCTTGAAGCGCAAGGCTATCAGGCGTGTTGCACTATCCGTCACCCCCCGTAGCGCCTTATCATGCATCAGTCTTGACAGCCCACCCATGAACTCTTTGGGGGTATCGTATTGGCCTTCGGGCAGGGTGAGCTGGGTGTTTTTGCCTTCGTAGGTGACCTCGTACCACACTTCATTGGCTCGCACGTTGTACCACGAGTAAGGGTATTGGATATCCACGAGGGCACATTCCCAGCGGCCAGGTAAATGTAACGGTTGCGGTAACTGGGTGACGTACTTGGCCACGGTGTTGTCAGGAAACACATCCAGCGAACTGTTACTGGGTAGGGTCAGGTAAAACATGGCGACGGAGCTGTCCTGCTGCTGCTGTTGGTTTTAATAGGTCTTCCAGGCCTTGGGCGGTTGTGTCCGGCGTCGTGTTCGTCGCGTTGACTTGCTACGTGTCACGGCTCTGGAGATGTGGGGTGTCCTGATCGAGGGTGGTTTTTTAAAGGTCTGAAAAGAAGGTGCCCGTTGTGATGGTGGTGGAGTTTTGGGGGGTGACTCCGGTTCCCAGTCGGCTTCCCAAGAAGGTTGTGGTGAGAGTCGTGGTGCACGACTCGGCGATTGCTGGGTTTGCTGCATAAAGGCCCAGCGGTGGGGGTTTCCCACCAATTCCTGTGGTACATGCATGTCTTTCAAGCCTTGAGCGAAGACCTCCCATCCTCGAGGATCGGTGTGCGATCTGCGTTGACGCATCAGATCATTCACTAAATCCGTCATGTGGGTGCCGGGGACCACCTGATTCTGTACCAGGAGTTCGCCTTTATCATTCCAAGTCATGTTAGGATTCTGTTTCATCCGTTGTAATACCAGGCCAGCTTGTTTCTTGAACGAGGCAGGTACACTCTTCAGCACTTCGTCTTCCACCCACTGTGGGGCTGTGGGGGCTACCTCACCCGGCTGTTGGAACGGTGCTGAGGTCAGCGGTCTGTCACGTGGTGGTGGTGGTGGTGGTGGTGGTGGTGGTGGTGCTGTTGCTGGGGTAGACAGGGTTTTGTATTGGTCCATGAACGTCATGTACCGTTGAAGCGTCTCATTGTACCGTTGTACTTTCTCACTGTCGCTTAACCCCGGTCTCTGTAAGATCTGTTGCATCTCTCCATCGAGGCTGTTTATGGTCTTCACCGTAGGTGGGACAGGGTAGGGTGATTGGAGGTTTTGCAGGAACCGTGGTTCGACGAGGACCATTTTTTTCGTGTGGTTCATTGTCGGCCGAAGAGTCCACCCAATACTGGACCCAACACGGAAGCGGCCAACGGTGCTAAGATGGCCCCGAGAAAGCCGCCTTTCTGTAACACCTTTTTCTTTTGTGTTTGAGGGACCCGCTTGTGGACTAGGGTTCGGAGACCTGTCTTATGCTTGGCCAACTTGGTCTTCTGAGTCAGTGGTACGTTGCCTTTTAACAGGTTGTACCCGATCTCGCACAGACAGCGTATAAGGTCAGGGTCCGCACCGCGTACAATGGTTCGGACTAACTCGGGTGGGGCCGTCTTCAATACACGGAGCGTGGGAGCGTGCTTCCGTACTCGCGCAGACATCCTGTACAACTAATGCTAGAACCCACAACTCTGCCCTTTTTATCCACCTCACAGACAAAGTCAACCCTGCTGTGGTATTCATTCTTTTTATTATTCCCCATCATCAAACACACAGACCCCAGCTGGGGGCGCCACTGTGGGTGTGTTTACATTATTTTTGCATGTACACGTGGTGGGTCTCTCCGGGAAAGATGCCGGTCCGTAGTCGAAGGTGGTCGGGGGTGGCTTGCTTGAGGTCGAAGAGCATATACCCGTGCTGAGGGGTTGTGGCATCTTTGAAGGCTTCCAACGCAAACGGTGTGCGGCCGGGATACATCTGTCTCGCCAGGTGCAGCAGTTGAGTGGTATCTCTCGGGTTTTTGAAGACCACCAGGTAGTGGGCATTTAAGCTGATATTCCGATGTTCTTTGTTTTTACTGAACAGATTCTGCACAATGTAGATGATGCTGAGCCGTCGATGATGGCTGCCTTTGGT
Source organism: Hanleya hanleyi (assembly GCA_036873755.1). Classification (NCBI taxonomy): domain Eukaryota; kingdom Metazoa; phylum Mollusca; class Polyplacophora; order Lepidopleurida; family Hanleyidae; genus Hanleya; species Hanleya hanleyi. Next base: position 2,922 of record JAVTVY010010060.1, read on the forward strand.
AAAGAGTTGGGTGACCCGTGCATCCGTCTCCGCCATGAGATCATCCAGAACCACCAAGGTGTCGGGTTCCAAATCGGCCAGGTTGGGTAGGCCTTCCACGAACGTGATGTGGGGCATTGCTGCATACGCTTCCTGCCATTCTCCGTAACACCACACGACTCGGGCAATGGGTGGAGTGATCATGCTGTCGGCGTGTTGAAGGAGCTTCCTGACGAAGTGCGTTTTGCCGGAGCCCGTCGGTCCTGCGATGACGCAGGTGAAGGGATGCTGCCACCGAGGGTCCATGGTTTGAGGTCTATCCGTTGTCGTGGCAACCCGCTCTTGTAAATTTCGTACGAGTGAACTGGAGTGGTGGTGGGTACAACGTCGGTCGTCGTTGTCTGTTCACGTTCAGAGATGGTGCTGGGGGTGGGTACAACGTGGGTGGTCGGTTCACTGTGAGGGATGAGATCCGGTGGGTCTTGAGACGTAGTAGGTGTACTTGGTGTAAGTGTAGAGCTCGACGTGGCTTGTACGCGGGGTGTGGTGGTGGTGATGGTGACTGGGCTCGATACGACTGGTGCTCTCTGTAGACCCGTTTCACTGATGGCTGGTGTTCTCAGTTGGTTAAATAACGTGATGACATAGGCTACGTCGTAAAACACACCTCCGTACAACACACTCAGCAGGGTTAGCAATAGCACCCCAAAGACCACTTGCGCTTTGCGCGTTTTGCGAGACGCTGTCTTCGGAGGCAGCTGCTGTTGGTCCATAGCACTGGGGTCGGACGTGGAATGAAGGAGGACGGCAGTGGTGTCTGGCTTTATAGTCGTTTCACCTGGTTGGCCGCGACCCAGGAATTGAAGGAACTGGGCCAGCCTTGCCATTTTACGAAATGAAACAGTTTGCCACGTCGACGTTCCGTTTTCAAAATCTGCTCCACCGTGTAGTAGTCTTGCTGTGTTTTTACAACAGGCTGTAATTCCGTGTCGTAAAACGTCCCCAGCAACGTTTCCCCTTGGAGATCTTCCAGTTCATAGACTCGCCGCTGTCGGGGTAGGCGCCGTTTAATCAGGAAGTGCTCATCGCTCCAGTTGGGCAAGTAACTTTTCTCGAACTTGCCCTTGACTTTACTGATCCGTACAGGGTCCCCGACCTTGTACACCGCCTTCGTCGTTCGCTGCGATGGCCTGGGGTACAAGACACGCCGGACTTGGGCTTCATTGCGTTGGGTCACGGTAATGGGGGCTCTCTCTATACTTCGATGATAGGCTCGATTGTAACCCTCACCAGTTTCGGGAGAACATCGATGTACCGCCTTGTATTCTTATAGGTGAAATATTTATACATGCGGCCTTTGAATGTCCTGTTGAACCTCTCCACCACGGAAGCCTTGGTCTCGTTGTACGTATGGAAGAAAAACACCTTCTGTTTCTTGAGAAAGGCTTGGAACGGTCTGTTGAGGAATTCCGTGCCTTCGTCGGTTTGCAAATACAAAGGTTTGCGCCCGGTCTTGAAGATGTCTTTGAACGCCGCTATGAGATTTGCCCCCGTTTTCGTCCGGATGGGTACCACCCACGCATACTTGGATAGGATATCGATGCACGTCAAGATATACCGATTCTCATCGTTATGTTCGGCAAAGGCGCTCATATCCACCAAATCCGCTTGCCACTGGGCATCTATTCCTCCCACGATGACCCGGTTCCGTAGAAAATGGCGACGGACAGATCGATGTAAGGTATAGGTGTCTTGTCTTCTTAACCAATCTCGAACTTGGGCACGTTGTACCCCCTGGGGTTTGGCCGCTCGAGAGAGAGCCGACAATGCACTATAGGCTGCCGGACTGTCGGGACTGTAGTATAAGTTATCCAACACCTTCTCCCAGCGCTTCATGGTGACAAAATGATGATGGACCCTGGCTCTATCGTTTATTTATAACGGGTATATCTTGGGCCGGAGTTTCTTTCTGATTTTCTTCGTGGACTTCCACAGTGGCCATGGTCAATGACCAGTCCAACTCGTCTGATGACCGCTTGATAAGCACTTCATCCACATCCACCACGGCATCTTCCAATGCAGACCATAGATCAGGGTGAAGGGTAAAACGCACTGTACCTCCATCTAGCCGAGCCAATTGAGCAAAGAAAGGGCCGCGTCGGATGTACACATCGTGACAAGTGGATGAGGTCGCCGTCCAGTTCACCAGACAACACCCGTTTGAATTTGGTCCAGCCCTCCCGGGACAGACGAATGTGAGCCGGGCACGGTTGTGTAGGGTCCGTGTCTCCCACCACCTCCTCCATGATATCGACCTTATCCGCATACACGTGCAGGAAAACCTCGGGGGTCAAGCTGAAATACGCCAGTACTATATGCTCCGTCATGGTCAGTACGTGAATGGTACCAGATTTCACTGTCTCTCGTATTTATAGGGAGAACCCCGTGAGATCAAAGGATCAGGTGGTCATGTCATTGGGCTGACTGAGTCTAGCGGGGTAATCAATGGCATCGTCGTCGGGTTCATGTAGTTGTTCATGGGGTTCAGCCAGGGCGTCCTCCATAGCACGAGCCCATGCCAATTGGTCGGGTGATCGGTCGTCCGGTGTAAACAACTGGTCCACAATAGGCACTACTTTCTCCAAGGCTGACCACACAGAGGGGCTTAGGAGGATACTTCGCGTAGGCTCTTGGTAGCGGCCCAGGCGTATGTGGACGGGCGGGTCGGAATATACGTAGATGGCATTGTCCAGGTGGATGAGGTCTCCGTCCAACTCACCGCTCAAAACCCGTTTAAATTTAGTCCAGCCATCACGCTGTAGCGTCACCGTATTCGATAGCATCTCAGCGGGCGCCCAGTAAATAGCTTCATCGTCTTTCACCAGGATGACTTTATCTTGATAGACGTATAACCCCACACTGGGTGTAAGAGGCAGGATGGCTCGTAGATAAGTTGACATGCTTGCTGTAAATGTCGAACGGTGAATTACAAGCGTCTAGTCCGTCATTCATAATCCAGCCGTCGTCCATTAGAGAATATCCGCGTCCATAATCCGAAGACCTATTCCATTTCCATATAACAGTATTAGCACCAAATTCAAAAAGACAAAAGTATACATAAACATAGGCTTGTTTCCTGCAAGAGAGAAGCGGTCAACAATTTTCAATGATGCCGGCAAGACATCATGATGTTCCAAAATATCAAATCCGTATCGCTGATCAGTATTCTTAATCCATAATATTCGTTATAGAGTCGTCATCTAAAAATGATGTACCTCAGTCACGCTTTGATTGTGACTGTTCATATGAGTACCATGAGGATCTTGAAGTACATGGGCTCATACGGCCCCTAGCCCCGGACACACACTCTGTCTCATCCCTCGTATTTATAGTGTCAATACCACAGCGCCAGGGTCAATAGGGCACAGACTAGTATGAGGCCAACCAGCCGGCACTGGTTCCGGCGTGAGCGCTCCTGGTCCATAGCGCGAGCATCAAGGATGGCTGTCATAGTCCAGTAGTGGTGAGTGATGGCACGCCTCTCCATCGAGTGCACTCTGTGGAGGACCGCTTCTGTGAACTCGTTCAGGATCTGGCGTCGTCCCTCGTTGTCGTCGCCATCTGCAAACATGGACCGGACCACTGCTCGGTAACCCGTGAACGAATTCACCACGGTGGCATACTGTAAAATGCGAGTCGCATGGGGCTGGATCTCCGCCATGGCTCTGTAGAAATGAAGGTGTGGGATCCAGAGGGACGTGTTTTATAGACCAGATGTAGCTCTACGGGTGTAGTCCGTGATACGTACTATTCTGATGGGTTAGTCCAAAAAAAGGAGCAACAACAACAACAACAACAACACAGATTACAGATCAATCCTTTTATTATGCGTGAACAACATAGAAATGCATGTACTGACCTGTCTGTGGGAGGTTTCCCACAATGGCGTTCACCTTCGCGTCTTTTCGTGTACGTCCAAAAAATGGATATGACCTTGAACTGATCACGTGACCTCCCCGTGAGGGAAAAACCCAGAACCAAGTCAGTACATGCATCCCATAGTCCCAGGTCACGCGGAAAAACCCCAGAACCAAGTCAGTACATGCATCCCATAGTCCCAGGTCACGCCCGATTCACGCAGACCGGAAGTGACGTCATACACCTGCGCACAACCGTGATGGAAAAAAACCAGAACCAAGTCAGTACATGCATTCCACACAGGCAGAATGCAGGCAGGCAGACAGGAAGGCAGGCAGGCAGGCAGGGAGGCAGGCAGGCAGGTCAGGTCAGGTAAGTCAGATTGCAATGAATACACCCCTTTCCCTAAAAATCGACTCCTCTTATACGTTTTTCTATAATCCGCATACCCACCTCCCATCACACGACACAAAAACTGGCCGCCATCTTGTACCCACACCACACGACACAAAAACTGGCCGCCATCTTGGTCCCACACTCACACACGACACAAAAACTGGCCGCCATCTTGGTACCCACACTCACACACGACACAAAAACTGGCCGCCATCTTGTACCCACACTCACGACACAAAAACTGGCCGCCATCTTGTACCCATCACTGTACCCACACTCACGACACAAAAACTGGCCGCCATCTTGTACCCACACTCACACACGACACAAAAACTGGCCGCCATCTTGCCCACACCACACGACACAAAAACTGGCCGCCATCTTGGTCCACCCACCTCCCACGACACAAAAAAACTGGCCGCCATCTTGTACCCACACCACACGACACAAAAAACTGGCCGCCATCTTGTACCCACACCACACGACACAAAACTGGCCGCCATCTTGTACCCACACTCACGGCACAAACTGAGCGCCATCTTGTACCCAACAAAAACTGGCCGCCATCTTGTACCCACACTCACACACGAAACAAAAACTGGCCGCCATCTTGTACCCACACCACACGACACAAAAACGGGCCGCCATCTTGTACCCACACCTCCCACGACACAAAAACTGGCCGCCATCTTGTACCCACACCACACGACACAAAAACTGGCCGCCATCTTGTACCCACACCACACACGACACAAAAACTGGCCGCCATCTTGGTCCCACCTCCCACCACACACAGACCACGCCTCCCACCCCCCACCAGCCAATCACAAACACGCTTACATACCACCAATTGTGACGTCATAGTTACATCCGGTGGAAAGTTGGCTCCATTTGCGCGCTACCTACTACTACCATGTGCATACATTAAAACTTATACAACAAACCGATTTCTCTCAAATAACCTAAAATACAGTCTTCTTTTATCCGACCAAAAGATCTTCTAAACTATAGCTGCTTTAGAAGATCTTTTGTGATGAATGCGGACCAGTTACTTGTGTTGCTGGATAAATTGACAGGTAAGTCTTTCCTATCTCAAAAGTTAATCATGGGATGTCAATCCGCCCAAATGACTTTCAATTACAATTTCAATATATTACTTATAGTTCATCTCTAATATTCCATGTCGATATATAAAATAGAACTCCTAGCTTAACAGATTCCATACATAGTATGATTCAGAGTTGTAATCAAACTGTATGATAAAGTAGTACACGGATACTGTGGTGGATTTGGATAAAATTGTGCTAAATCTATACTGTCACAGTAGCCATCTTTGATCTGTATCCGAACTATATTAACAGCCTCCAATCTCCAAAATCGTCTTCAATTCACATTCAAGTTCAGACAATTCACAAGTAGAAAGAGCATGGTTGAAAGTAACCGTTGAAATTAACGGTGCGTTTGTGAAATCAACTGCGTTGAGGATCATGGGAAAACATCCATTCATCAAACCTCAACTAGCCAATTCTTCATCTCCATAAGTTCATGTGTTATAATACTATTATCTGAACTTATGCCACCATTAAGCCCGTTACGGCATGAATCGGTCAGAATGGAGTGGCGAAAGTCGAACATACCTCAGTCGTCCAGAGAATTGACCAACCAGGACCTTCAGAGACATCAAGATGGCGGCCAGTGCAAACGCAAACAGGCCAGCAATACCGACATGGTGATACAGCAGATAGAATATAACCAGTGCTTCGAACGGAGTCAGAAGTAGGGAACTCGTGCACTCAAGGACCTAGAACAGAGGAAATGACAGAAAAATAAATGTTATGTTCATCACGAACCCATTGATAGTTAACCATATTTGGAGACTATTACCATGGTTACCTTGGTCCTTGGATGGAAAAGTTTACACTATCCGTCGGATGTTCCAACTCAGTTCTTCCGATTTTTAAGCTTGTTTTTTTTATTATATAATTTGATGGTATAGGAGAAAAAAATGTTATCATGACATGAGTGATGTCCCCCGTCGATATAATTTTATCACATTGGTCTATTTAAACTTTATACCTTGTCAAAATGTATATTTCACATATAATCACAATATGCTTGTTAACTTCACATCGTATAATATTGTATATTACCATTGTGTATCGCATCCACTAACAATATGCCTATTAACTTTACATTGTATCATATTGTATATTACCATTATGTATCACTTTTACTAACAATCTGCCTGTTAAATTCATATCATATTTTGTATTACCATTATGTATCGCATTTACTAACAATCTGCCTGGTAGCTTTATATCGTATCATATTTCATATTACCATTATGTATCTTATTTAATAACAATCTGCCTTTAGTGAAAGACACAGAAGCGTGGTCAAAAAATCAGTCGCAATACCAACTTGCAATTATCACAATTATAGCAGTATAGGTGGTTAAATTAACCCACGAAACCACCCCGGACTTTGTTATATGTATATACAATGTCTTGGTGTAAAAACGTGTCTCAACTGCATGTGTTTGTCACAGGAAATGTGTTGCATTACACGCAAAAATAAATAGTCATAATTATGCACTCTCAACACGGGACCCCTGGCTGGAAGGTACAGATTAAAAGTGATGGGAAAGGAACGCCATTCATTGTTTTAGAAACGTGTTATCGCAGGAAACTAGAACTTACGAGTTCGAAACGTTCCACATCGGTGGCCAGGAGATTGACGATAAATCCAGATGACGTGTTGTTGAAGGACTTACTGTCAACCTGCAAAAGCTAAATCAGAGATCGATGACGAAGAATGTTTACCATGCGATTTTGTTATCGCAGTACCGTAATTTCCCTAACAATAGTATTTAGCCAGTTTCATTTTCATCTCTATATGTTCCAATGTTTTCTTTTATGTTGAACACAGTACGGAAGTTTCCCAACTGTCAGGGTAAGAGTTGTCGCCCCTATCGGGTAGCGGCCGTTCGAGTCAGTCCGTATTCTGTATCGTATTGTGCAGCAACGTATTGTGACGGTGTTCAGAAATCGGATATGACAACATCATTTTGGTGTCAACATGATGTTTTATATCATATTGCCTTGAACGTATATACGTTCAAACACAACATACCACCTTATTATACCTCATTTTAATTCCTCAAATTTTCACTGATGAGAGCCTATCACATGTCCTTCCTTCTGGCTCATGATATTGGTAGTCTATCTTGAGGTACCGCGAAACATAGCAATGTTCCACGACGCAGCGTTGTACATGATCAATGTTCCACGCTTGCAACGCAGTTGTTGCACGCTGAATCAAGAGTTGCCTGTCATTGCGCGCGCACCAAACATTTCTCATGCTGGGAAGTGGCGAGAGTTCTATCACGGCTTTGGCGAAGGAAAATGACGATCCGAGATTAGACGCTTGTATATATGACTGGAATAAACTAAGTGCCAGACGAATTGTATGTAACAACACCAAGACGTTCGGGAATGTGTTAATGTTGCGTTTACTTGTTGCCTACATATGGTGAGATTCTACTGGTGGACGTTTCGTCCCCAAGGCTTGCCTTCTGTACAGATTATTGTGATTGTAGTTTTGTGACTTGTTAACATAGTGGAGAATGAAGCGTTTGGTCGGCGACGGACCTCACAGGTATATTTGCTCCACGGACCTCACAGGTATTTGTTCTGTCGGACCTCACAGGTATTTGTTCTGTCGGACCTCACAGGTATTTGTTCTGTCGGACCTCACAGGTATTTGTTCTGTCGGACCTCACAGGTATTTGTTCTGTCGGACCTCACAGGTATTTGTTCTGTCGGACCTCACAGGTATTTGTTCTGTCGGACCTCACAGGTATTTGTTCTGTCGGGCCTCACAGGTATTTGTTCTGTCGGACCTCACAGGTATTTGTTCTGTCGGGCCTCACAGGTATTTGTTCTGTCGGACCTCACAGGTATTTGTTCTGTCGGGCCTCACAGGTATTTGTTCTCTCGGACCTCACAGGTATTTGTTCTGTCGGGCCTCACAGGTATTTGTTCTGTCGGACCTCACAGGTATTTGTTCTGTCGGACCTCACAGGTATTTGTTCTGTCGGACCTCACAGGTATTTGTTCTGTCGGACCTCACAGGTATTTGTTCTGTCGGACCTCACAGGTATTTGTTCTGTCGGACCTCATAGGTATTTGTTCTGTCGGACCTCATAGGTATTTGTTCTGTCGGGCCTCACAGGTATTTGTTCTGTCGGACCTCATAGGTATTTGTTCTGTCGGACCTCATAGGTATTTGTTCTGTCGGACCTCACAGGTATTTGTTCTGTCGGACCTCACAGGTATTTGTTCTGTCGGACCTCACAGGTATTTGTTCTGTCGGACCTCACAGGTATTTGTTCTGAATTTAAACTTGCATTCTATAAATACTCCTTCGTTTGGGTCGTTACTATCTGGCGGTCACATAGTTCATCATTTGTCATCAGATGACTTGATAGGGCTATTACATCATCGCTTTGAAATATTTGTTCAAGACGGTGCTAGGGACCATGTGATCATGCCATTCAAGATGCCCACATGAACAGCTACACTAAAAGCGTGGCTGGGATACAAATCATCACAAGAATCACAGGAATTGGTTCTTGTGATGCTTTTGGAATTATGCAACCAGTATATTTGTCTGTGGGTTCATATGACTTCTTATCAGTACTCCGGCATCCTTTTCTAGTCCGTCATTCAATATACACCCGCTGTCCATTAAATAATTTCCGCGTTCATAATACAAAGACCTAATACATATAATATCACTGGCATTCATATAGTAACATTCATATCATTCATGTTACATTCATAATCTTCATATAGTAGCATTTGGTAGATCCTTTGTGAAATGTGACGATTTTAATCAACGTCACAAAACCTTGTTGCAGAAACTTATAAAACAGGGCTATGCCATCAAGCGCCTACACTCCGAGTTTCTCAAATTTGGCGATACATATCGCATGCTAATAGCAAAATACGAGCGTAACGTGCATGCTATATGGCGTTACGTTTCGTAACTTCAGTCTAATTCCGCTTAACCCGGGGCTAGGGGCCGCATGATCCCATGTACTTCACGATCCTCATGATGTTCATACAGTTCATATAGTCACAATCAAAGCGTGACTGAGGCAGATCATTCTCTAGATGACGAATTTACAGCGAATATCATATGGATTAAGAATACTGATCAGCGATACGGATTTGATATTTTTGGAACATCATGATGTCTTGCCAGCATCATTGAAAACTGTTGACCGCTTCTCTCTTGCAGAAAAGTAGCATATGTTTATGTGTACTGTGATTGTCTTTTTGAATTTGGTGGTAATGCTGTTATATGGAATACGGAAGAGGTCCTTGGATTATGGACGCGGATATTCTTTAATGGACGACGGCGGAATTATGAATGACGGACCAGACGATTGTTATTTGGATAATTTTGAATTCACAGAGTGGTCCAGCCGTTAACGAGCCGATGGACAAAGGTGTGTTCTTCTTAAATGGTCAGGAGTGGAAAGATGTTAGAAACCTCATGGTCCCAACTTTTACTTCTGGTAAACTCAAACAGGTAGGATGAGATAACCCGATTGTACAGAAAAATCCATGCATTAAGTTCGTTGCATTCGGAACTCGCCAGATTATAAATGATTTATTTTATAACATCATAAAGAAATCAAACCAAAGTTTAAATTGGTTATGTAGCTATGTGTTCATTTCATCATATTTTCCAGGAATTTATAGGTCGCGTTGCTGATTTAATCTTCAGTCTATATGTATATATATGCTAGCTCATTCAGAAATACCATTTATCTCTCATAATATCTAATGTTCTTGTAGATGTTTGGTTTAATCAATGGGTGTGGGACAAGTTTGAGAGACAATTTTCTAGAATGTGCCAAGAAAGGGACATCTACTGCTGTTAAAGAGTAAGTATCATTTGTCAGATTCAAGAATACTTCAAATAATTTTCTGGAGTAGTGGGTTTAGTGATTGATTCAAATCGATTAAAGTAGTATATTTGACGTTGTGTAACATTAAAACATCCATGCAGAATAAAGAATTCCTACATGAGAGTGAAGGAACGATGAAAGTAAATAAAGGTATTAAATATAATTGATATTTTTTTTATTTATTTTTTATTTTTGTTCCACACATACAGCGACACAATACATATACAGATAGAATAATATGAAAATATTGACTTGTTTTGAGGGGAATATGCAGTTTTGTTGCCCCGAGGCAACAGAACTGTATACTCCCCTCATCACAAGGCAACAATTCCATTATTATATTTATCAACTCAACTCAGTGCTAATCTATTATCTCTCGAGCAAAATATTGTTTTATGTTTTATTTTGCGACAGCGCAATCCTTCAGAGTTGGTTGTTTTTCAATCGCCTGCAACATAATCTATCATGCACGAGATTCCACTGATTCGGAGCTGCTTCACTACTATCGTGTAAATCTCGCATCGCACGTATAGTTATTCGATGACGCTTGTTATTTACTTCAATAATGTGCTTGGGTACGATTCTGCTTACAATTAGATGGGGTAAATATTTATTTCTGCTGTATTCTGCAGCTAAAATCAGCTCGACGAACAGTCCGTGATCGGCTGTTTGCAGCGCGTGTGAGAGAACGGGGCGACCTCTGTTGTAATTATCTCCCTCTGGTGTATATTCCATGGGGGGGCGGACTCCACGGCACTGGGGAATATGCATTTTGTTTTCATTACAATTTATATATTAAATATAATGGTACACAATATTGTCCAGTTGCATGTATATGTCTTGACAAATGTAAACCAAAGAGAACTCTGTGTCGTCATACAATACAAGGTAAATAGTTCGGCGGTTCAAAAGATACTATATCTCAACCATATTATAGGGTATATGAATAGATTGACAATGACAAAACACTAAGCTTACGGACCTATTACTGAAACAATTGGTGCTGGTAATGACAAAAGTAAGTGGTAATATATTATACCAGTACTGATATTGGTATTGTTACTTCCCAATAAAGTTCCATGATATGAAATGCACATTTCTAACCTCACAAAATCCACTATACAGGCCGTATATTAACTACACTTCTATCACCAACCATTTTAAATATCCGATGCACATACTCATTAAACACTATACAATAACATTATATCTGGATAGCGAAAAAATATTCTTCTATATGAAAAATATGCAAATGCATAACCGGTAATGGAATCAGACAGGAAGTCATTTCATAATTCAGAAATCCAGCAAGTCTCAGAAATACTATGACTAAGTGATTTGAGACCCTGCACGCAAATATGTATTTATGAAAAAGGGAAAGACGACCAATATTTATTAAACTTGTCCTGTTCTCCTTTCAAATTATGTGTACACCTGTCAATTTCGTACATGTCTTGCAAATCGTGTTTTATGTATTGTATATATGTACATCATATATGTTGTACTTATCACCAAGATAAAAGTAACCACTGCAGTACGCTTCCCATGCACTCCCAAACAAATTGTTTCGCAACATGGGGCAATTTTGATGGTAGTTTTCATCTCAAACCAGTCACATATGTCTTTCCTCAACAGATTTACCAATTCACATTCCCAGAATAAATGTTCTATACCTGTACTCTAAGTACATTTGCTGTAAAATGTGTACATCCGAAACTCCCGGATCCAACTTGTGTGCAAATCTATTTATTGTCAGGATCTTGTTAATCAACTTGTGTTGGAATCATATAACTTTTGAATTTGCCGTGAACGTTATTGCCCATATATTAAAAATTTCTCGATTCGTGTAAGTTTCACCAATAATCGGCTCCCTCTTTTGGTTGGATTTTGATTTTTTGAAATTAGATCCCAAAAGTATTCTGTAAAACGTTCTACAGCCTTTTGTGCGCCTAACAAGGGGGAATATATTTGGTGCTATAGAGGGATATTCCATTATTTGGTCAAAATTGAGTATGTTGAGATTTTTTGCAGCTTCGTTTACTGCATAAATAACACATTAAAAGTTTGAAAAGTTGGTCTTTTATTTAAATTTCTGTTTGAATTCCAGGTACTGCAAAAATGTTCCATTACTCATTTAGGTCACGCACAAATGTTATTCCACTACTTGGCCAATTTTAAAATATGAAAGGTTTACCATCCGTAAAATTTTGCCATTTTGCCAAATTATCTCCTTTTGAAAAACACTAGGGAAATCTTCCCTGTATTCCATCTTTCTCGGCAGCGAACTCCACGGCCTTAAAACATCTTTCCAAAACGGATTTGTTACATCAACTTAGTTTCTAAGCATTTGAACCCATTTCCCCATGGTTCCAATTTAACACTAATATTGACAGAATTAATTAAAAAAAATCCAGGTCTCTCCATTTTTTTTATAGAGAAGTAAAACAGTTTTTACGGCAGTATAACCATCGGGTCCACGGCTTTTGTCATTTTTTTTTTAGCATTTTTAGAGCACGGAGTATCTCAGTAGATGTAAGCTCGCCTTCTTAATTTTAGGATTGTAATTCTGATAAGTTTATTGTGTCTCCTAGAAGTGTGTCTTTCTTAGTATAAAGTTTTTATGAAATTGTTTGGCTTATCTAACATGGACTCCTGATTTTAATAGATTCCCCTGCATCATATTGAATTCCCGTCATTACTTTGTTCAGGAAGTTTTTATTTAGAAAGTACTTTGTCGGCTTTTCTATTTGCCAAATCAATCTTTGCTCTCTTGATAATACCTTTATACTTTTATATTATTTATAAGTTGTATTTAATTTCTAATTTCAATAATTTCCCTTAATGTCTCAATCTGTTTATCTTTATCCATAGTTGAATGTAGCTGAATTTCTAAAATAGTCGTTTGTTCTGTTTATTAGTTTGCTCTCTTTTTTGTAACTAGAATATGGTATTGTTTTGCCTCTTATATTTAACATAAGCATTTCGAATAACAATTGATCATCTTCAGCGGGAATGGAATGTTGTTGTAAAGTTCCCCCAATAGTTTCTTTAACCAATTTTACGTAATCAGAATCCTTTAGAAATGAACCGGTGAATTATTGAACTTCCAGTAGTTCTTTCCACGTTTAAATTCTGAGAATTTAATAGTCATTATGATAGGCGAATGGTCAGATCTACAACTAGGCCAGATATCTGAATTTTAAATTGCCTGTGACATAATTGCGCGAGATAAAAAAAAATCCAATCTAGCTTGTTTTATAGGCTTGGGCTGGTGTATCTCCTCTCATTTGGATACAATTCTCAACAAGGATCAAACAAATCCAACACACTATCATATCTAAAACTGCTTGCCTTGACCTTGGATGGTTTACATCTACATAATTATATGTATGCAATTTCGGATTAAGAACTAAATTCAAATCCCCACAGATGACTTAATTTCGATTGTTTTATTCTCCTGCTGTGTTTGGTTCAATTAAAAAAATCTGGACTCTCACTAAAAAATATTCTTTGTTCAGTCTTGAATTATGACCAGTAGTAGAAAGTTCACTGGAATTTAGATGCGGTCATGCAAGGATATATAGCTACATGTACATGTCCAAAGAAGAAATGTTGAATAATGACATACGAATATCTTGGGGATTACTCATATACTTGAGTTCCACGGAGTAAGCCTTATGATCCAAGCATATAGAACAACATCTCTGCCAGTGAGGTATGTTCATGTATTATATGAGATGCTGATACCTACAACATGATGGATAGCGTCTAGTCCGTCAATCAATATTCAGCCGTCATCCATTAACCCTATCTGGCCTGGGCTTTTTGGGACCTGTCATGGCATGGAGGGCGGAAATGGCCCCTCCCCCCCCCTAATTATTTTTCTTACTTCTTGAGCTAGGGGGCTGAAACTTACCACCCTATACCCTTGGGTCAAGCTCTACCAGAAAATGTAACAAAATCCAAGATGGCCGCTTTGATGACGTCACAGTTACGTCATTTTCAAAAACGCCATTTTTGGGTCGATTTTTCCGATTTTTTTATTTATGCAATTTCTTCGCAAAAAACAGCATGATAAATAAGTAAATATTAATTAGATGTGAGATAAAATAGTTTTTGCTCCCATTTCATCACAAAAAAGCAGAAATTTTGAAGAAATATAACAAAATTATCACTTTTCTGGGACCCCACATGGCCGCCATCTTGAATTTACCCATGATCCTCAAAATGACCCCAATATGATAAGCTATAAAGTTTCAGCTCTCTATTTTTGTCGTTCCGGAGATAGCACAGAAAGTTTGGTAGGGGGGCCATTTCGCCCCCCCCCCCGAGGTGAAAGAAGGGACTGTGGCTACCCGGAGGCTTACACCTGGCTGCACCCTATTGTTGTACCCCAAACGAGTGGACCTCATCGATAGCGGACTTAGGTGTTGGTGTACGCCTGAACCCAAAGCGCACGTCTCTGTGTCACCGGAAGGATGGACTACCTTGAAACGGGTGTTGTTGGGTGACCTGCACGGTGATAGCATTCACCTGTGTGACGACGTCTACATTTTCTGCGGTCCCTTTTCCGCTCGACTCCTCTGTCTGAACGACGTGGTTTTACCCTGGACCCGGATCTATGGACGGCTTTGGAACAAGTAGTCCCCATTGTCGATAAGGTACTATCTCTATAGGAGCCACATAACCCATCAGAATAGTACGTATCACGGACTACACCCGTAGAGCTACATCTAGGCGCGCATGTGTGACATGGTCTATAAAACACGTCCCTCTGGATCCCACACCTTCATTTCTACGGTTGCAGAGCCATGACGGAGATCCAGCCCTATGCGACTCGCATTTTACAGCATGCCACCGTGGTTAATTCACTCACGGGTTACCGAGCAGTGGTCCGGTCCATGTTTGCAGATGGCGACGACAACGAGGGGCGACGCCAGATCCTGAACGAGTTTACAGAAGCGGTCCTCGACAGAGTGCACTCGATGGAGAGGTGTGGCATCACTCACCACTACTGGACTATGACAGCCATCCTTGATGCTCGGGCTATGGACCACGAGCGCTCACGCCGGAACCAGCGACGGCTGGTTGGCCTAGTCATGGTCTGTGCCCTATTGACCCTGGCGCTGTGGTATTGACAGTGGGACCTGACTATAAATACGAGGGTCAGACAGAGTGTGTGTCATTCACCGATCGTCATTGGGTCAAGCATGTCACCAGTCCTACGAGCCATCCTTCCCCTTACACCCCGGGTGGGGTTACACGTCTGTGAAGATGAAGTCACCATCGTGGAAGACCGTGGAGATGTTTGCTGGTCGCCCGCTGAGACCGTATCGAATACGGTTACGCTACACCGTGACGGCTGGACCAAATTTAAACGGGTGTTGAGCGGCGAGCTCGATGGACACCTCATCCACATAGACAATGCCATCTACGTATACCGTGGACCCTTCTTCCCACGCCTGTGCCACTACCAAGACCCTATGCGAGGCTTCACCCTAGACCCCGATCTGTGGACAGCCTTCGAGAAAGTGGTGCCTATCGTGGACCAGCTGTTTACATCGGACGAGCGGTCATCAGACGAGTTGGAGTGGGCTCGTGCCCTGAGAGAAGCGGCGGCAGAACCCAATGAACAAATGTCTAGCCATGAACCAGACAACGATGCCATTGATTACCCGGCTAGATTTTGACCAGCCGATCCTTTGATCTCAAGGGGTTCTCCCTATAAATACGAGAGACAGTCAAATCTGGTACCATTCACGTACTGACCATGACGGAGCATATAATACGGGCGTTTCTCAGCTTTAACCCCCAGGTCTTCCTGCACGTCTATGCGGATAAAGTCGATATCATGGAGGAGGTGGGAGACATCTGCGATGCGGACCCTACACAACCGTGCCCGGCTCACATTCGTCTGTCCCGGGAGGGCTGGACCAAATTCAAACGGGTGTTGTCTGGTGAACTGGACGGCGACCTCATCCACTTGTGTCACGATGTGTACATCCGACGCGGCCCTTTCTTTGCTCAATTGGCTCGGCTAGATGGGGGTACAGTGCATTTTACCCTTCACCCTGATCTATGGTCTGCATTGGAAGATGCCGTAGTAGATGTGGATCAAGTGCTTATCAAGCGGTCATCAGACGAGTTGGACTGGTCATTTACCATGGACACAGTGGAAGCCAACGAAGAAAATCAGAAAGAAACTCCGGCCCAAGATATACCCGTTATAAATAAACGATAGAGCCAGGGTCCATCATCATTTGTCACCATGAAGCGCTGGGAGAAGGTGTTGGATAACTTATACTACAGTCCCGACAGTCCGGCGGCCTATAGTGCATTGTCGGCTCTCTATCGAGCGGCCAAACCCCAGGGGATACAACGTGCCCAAGTCCGAGATTGGTTAAGAAAACAAGACACCTATACCTTACATCGATCTGTCCGTCGCCATTTTCTACGGAACCGGGTCATCGTGGGAGGAATAGATGCCCAGTGGCAAGCGGATTTGGTCGATATGAGCGCCTTTGCCAAACACAACGATGGGAATCGGTATATCTTGACGTGCATCGATATCCTATCCAAGTATGCGTGGGTGGTACCCATCCGGACGAAAACGGGGGCGAATCTCGTAGCGGCGTTCAAAGATATCTTCAAGACCGGGCGCAAACCTTTGTATTTGCAAACCGACGAAGGCACGGAATTCCTCAACAGACCGTTCCAACAGTTTCTGAAAGCCCAGAAGGTGTTTTTCTTCCATACGTACAACGAGACCAAGGCTTCCGTGGTGGAAAGGTTCAACAGGACATTCAAAGGCCGCATGTATAAATATTTCACCTATAAGAATACAAGGCGGTACATCGATGTTCTCCCGAAACCTGTGAGTGGTTACAATCGAGCCTATCATCGGAGTATAGAGAGAGCCCCCATTACCGTCACCCAACGCAATGAAGCCCAAGTCCGGCGTGTCTTGTATCTTGTACCCCAGGCCATCGCAGCGAACGCCGAAGGCGGTGTTCAAGGTCGGGGACCCTGTACGGATCAGTAAAGTCAAAGGTCAATTTGAGAAAAGTTACTTGCCCAACTGGGGCGATGAGCACTTCCTGATTAAGCGGCGCCTACCCTGACAGCAGCGAGTCTATGAACTGGAAGATCTTCAAGGGGAACCGCTGCTAGGGACGTTTTACGAGACGGAATTACAGCCTGTCGTAAAAACACAGCAAGACTACTACACGGTGGAGCAGATTTTGAAAACCGAACGTCGACGTGGCAAACTGTTTCATTTCGTCAAATGGCAAGGCTGGCCCAGTTCCTTCAATTCCTGGGTCGCTGTCAACCAGGTGAAACGACTATAAAGCCAGACACCACTGCCGTCACCCTTCATTCCACGTCCGACCACAGTGATATGGACAAACAGCAGCTGCCTCTGAACACAGCGTCTCCCAAAACGCGCAAAGCGCAAGTGGGCTTTGTGGTGATAGTGCTAACCCTGCTGAGTGTGTTGTACGGAGGTGTGTTTTACGACGTAGCCTATGTCAGCGCGCTACTTAACCAACTGAGAACATCAGCCACCAGTGAAACCGGTCTACAGATAGCACCAGTCAACCCCGTATCGAGCCCAGTCACCACCACCCCCCGTGTACAAGCCACGTCGAGCTCCACACCAAGCTCCACACCTACACCAAGTACACCCACTACGTCTGAAGACCCACCGGATTTCATCCCTCACAGTGAACAGACAATGACGACCGACGTTGTACCCACCACCATCATCACTCGCAGTGAACAGACAACGACGACCCACGTTGTACCCACCACTCCAGTTCACTCGTAGGAAATTTACAAGAGCGGGTTACCCCGACAGCGGATACACCTCGAACCATGGACCCTCGGTGGCAGCATCCCTTCACTTGCGTCATCGCAGGACCGACGGGCTCCCGCAAAACGCACTTCGTCCGGAAGCTCCTTCAACACGCCGACAGCATGATCACCCCACCCATTGCCCGAGTCGTGTGGTGTTACGGAGAATGGCAGGAAGCGTATGCAGCAATGCCCCACATCACGTTCGTGGAAGGCCTACCCAACCTGGCCGATTTGGAACCCGACACCTTGGTGGTTCTGGATGATCTCATGGCGGAGACGGATGCGCGGGTCATCCAACTCTTTACCAAAGGCAGCCACCATCGACGGCTCAGCATCATCTACATTTTGCAGAATCTGTTCAGTAAAAACAAAGAACATCGGAACATCAGCTTAAATGCCCACTACCTGGTGGTCTTCAAAAACCCGAGAGATACCACTCAACTGCTGCACCTGGCGAGACAGATGTATCCGGCCGCACACCGTTTGCGTTGGAAGCCTTTAAAGATGCCACAACCCGTCAGCACGGGTATATGCTCTTCGACCTCAAGCAAGCCACCCCCGAACACCTTCGACTACGGACCGGCATCTTTCCCGGAGAGGCCCACCACGTGTACATGCAAAAATAATGTAAACACACCCACAGTGGCTCCCCCAGCTGGAGTGTGTGTTTGATGATGGGGATAATAAAAAGAATGAATACCACAGCATGGTTGACTTTGTCTCTGTTCTCTGAAGTAGATAAAAGAGCAGAGTTGTGGGTTCTAGCATTAGTTGTACATGATGTCTGCGCGAGTACGGAAGCACGCTCCGACGCTCCGTGTATTGAAGACGGCCCCACCCGAGTTGGTCCGAACCATTGTACGCGGTGCGGACGCTGACGTTGTACGCTGTCTGTGCGAGATCGGGTACAACCTGTTAAAAGGCAACGTACCACTGTCTCCGGCTCAGAAGACCAAGTTGGCCAAGCATAAGACAGGTCTCCGGACCCTAGTCCAGAAGCGGGTCCCTCAAACACAAAAGAAAAAGGTGTTACAGAAAGGCGGCTTTCTCGGGGCCATCTTAGCACCGTTGGCCGCTTCCGTGTTGGGTCCAGTATTGGGTGGACTCTTCGGCCGACAATGAACCACACGAAAAAAATGGTCCTCGTCGAACCACGGTTCCTTCAAAACCTCCAATCGGCCTACCCTGTCCCACCTACGGTGAAGACCATAAACACCCTCGATGGAGAGATCTTACAGAGACCGGTGAGACAGTGAGAAAGTACAACGGTACAATGAGACGCTTCAACGGTACATGACGTTCATGGACCAATACAAAACCTTCTCTTCCCCACCACCACCACCACCACCACCACCACGTGACACACCGCCGACCTCAGCACCGCTCCAACAGCCGGCATTACCAGGGGTAGCACCCACAGCCCCACTGTGGGTGGAAGACGAAGTGCTGAAGAGTGTACCTGCATCGTTCAAGAAACAAGCTGGCCTGGTATTACAACGGATGAAACAGAATCCTAACATGACTTGGAATGATAAAGGCGAACTCCTGGCACAGAATCAGGTGGTCCCGGGGACCCACATGACGGATTTAGTGAATGACCTGATGCGACAACGCAGGTCGCACACGGATCCTCGAGGATGGGAGGTCTTCGCTCAAGGCTTGAAAGACATGCATGTACCACAGGAATTGGTGGGGAGCCCCCACCGCTGGGTCTTTATGCAGCGAACCCAGCAATCGCCGAGTGGGCCACTACCTTCTTGGGAATCCGAATTTTTGGGAACCGGAGTCACCCCCCAAACACCACCACAACGGGCACCTTCTTTTCAGGCCTTTAAAAAACCACCCTCGATCAGGACACCCCACATCTCCAGAGTCGTGACACGTAGCAAGTCAACGCGACGAACACGACGCCGGACACAACCGCCCAAGGCCTTGAACACCTATTAAAACCAACAGCAGCAGCAGGACAGCTCAGTCGCCATGTTTTACCTCACCCTACCCAGTAACAGTTCGCTGGATGTGTTTCCTGACAACACCGTGGCCAAGTACGTGACCCAGTTACCGCAACCGTTGCATTTACCTGTGCGCTGGGAATGTGGCCTCGTGGATATCCAATACCCTTACTCGTGGTACAACGTGTGAGCCAATGAAGTTTGGTACGAGGTGACCTACGAAGGCAAAAACACCCGACTCACCCTCCCCGAAGGCCAATACGATACCCCCAAGGAGTTCATGGGTGGGCTGTCAAAACTGTTGCATTATAAGGCTCTACGGGAGGTCACGAATACTTCAAAACCCATCAAATCCTTTCCCTTCAAGAATCACGTGGACTTCGATTACAACGCACACAACGACAAGGCACAGCTTATCGTCACCGCCAACGCGAGTGTCGTACTGAGTCCTATCCTACAGCAAATGCTGGGTTTCGATCTAAAGACGTTCGCTGGTCCCACCGCCCACCAAGGCGAGATCCCGATGGATATGAAGTCGGGTATGTACGGACTCTACGTCTACTCGGACGTGGTGGACAACCAAATCGTGGGCGATATCAACACACGTCTGTTACGGGTGGTCCCCATTAAAAAGACGTATGGAGATCAAGTCACCCACAGTTTCACCCACATGCTCTACTTGCCCGTACGACAAATCGACATCAACACGATCACGGTGGATATAAGAGATGATACGGGACGACCGGTGGCATTCGAACGCGGGAAAGTGGTGCTGACACTTCATTTTCGGCAAGCACGTGCTCCCCACTTTGCATAATGAAGGTACCTTACGAGTGCGATGCACGCAGCTATATGGACTATTATGCCCAACAGGCCCGGGGTGGCTTTCCGGTCTTTAGCGGTGCACGCATGCAACGAGGACATGGGCTGGGGAACATACTCGGCAGCATCGTCCTGCCCTTGGTGACGCATGGGGTGAAAGCAATCGGCAAACAAGCGGTACGCAGTGGACTGCAAGTGGCCGGTGATGTCTTGGGGGGTACGGCACCCAAAGTAGCCTTGAAACGGCGGGATAAAGAAGCGGGAGGCGTCTTGGTGGCCAAAGCACAACGCACCGTAGGGAATAAAAGAGCTGCCCCACCGAGACCACGCACCAGTCGACGACCGACCCAGCGACGACGCACATCGAAGAAGACAAAGGATATCTTTTCCACGCCGAGTCCTGCTCCTCCACCAACAGTGAATTTGATTTGTGGACCGTGCCGCCCACACAGACCAGTGTCGAACAAGGATTATGGGTGGAGCATCTCCCGCTCTCCAGCATCAACGAAACCGGGCCCATCGAGTTCACCATCAGTAATGCGGATACGGCCTATGTGGATTTAGCCCATACATACTTGTATGTGAAAGCCAAGGTGGTCAGTGGGGATGGCACCAGAATCATCCAAGCTGCAACGGTGGGCCCGACGAATCTCTGGCTGCACTCGATGTTTCAACAGGTGGATATTTTTCTCAGCGACAAACTCATCAGTGACTCGACCAACACGTACCCCTATCGAGCCTACATCGAGACACTGTTGTCGTATGGCCGAGAGGCTAAAAAATCTCAGCTGACAGCCGCTTTATTCTACCAGGACACACCCGAGCACATGGACACGGTGGACAATGTGGGATATAACAAACGGAAGGCTTTCACTGCGAACAGTGCCTCGGTGGATCTCATGGGTCGACTGCACGCAAACATGTTCATGCAAGACCGGTACCTCTTGAACAAGATCCCCATCAAAATCCGACTGATACGGGCGCCTCCGACCTTCGGCTTGATGGCCACTAACGTAGAGGGGCATGCAGCTGACTATAAGATTGTTATCCAAGACGCAGTCCTGTATGTCCGAAAAGTGAAACCGAATCCAGCCGTTCAATTGGGACACATGAAAGCCTTGGAAACAAAACCAGCCCAGTACCCTATCCGACGTGCACAAACCAAAGTGTTCTCTGTGCCTGCTGGAAATATGAGCGCCAACAAAGAAAACCTGTTCCTGGGGGAACTACCCAAGCGATTGATCCTGGCCTGTGTGGAAAATACCAGTTTCAGCGGAGCCTACCCAGAGAATCCGTTTGACTTTAAACATTTCGGCATCAATTTTGTGGCCCTGCATGTGGATGGACAACAGGTCCCAGCCACGGCCTTAACACCGAACTTTGGGCGCAGGAATTTCATTCGAGCCTATCAGAGCCTGTTTACAGCCACCGGTCAAATCAACCAGGACGAAGGGAATTTCATCAGTCGGGAGGACTACGGGAACGGATACACGTTGTTCTGTTTCGATCTGACCCCCACCTTAGAGAACGACCATCAGCTGGCCCTGGCCAAGCAAGGCAATTTACGGTTGGAAATCCACTTTGCACGAGCCCTGGGGACCACCGTCAATGTGATCTGCTACGCCGAGTTTGACAACATCATTCAAGTGGACAAGGCGCGCAACGTCCTGTGTGACTTTTCCACCTAACATGGATACAGACCAGATAACCACCGTGCTGGAGAATGACCCGGGGACACGTATGGTCTTTCAAGGGATGTTCGCCCGAGATGTGTTCCCATTAGACCGTATGCATCCTGCTGCTTACGTTCTCAACACGGACCCGATGGATCGGCGCGGTGAACATTGGGTGGGTGTGTACTTGACAGAACAGCAGGGCGAATACTTTGACCCGTACGCCCTGCCACCGCTCCATCCCGATTTAACAGACTTCATGGATCAAGGCACAGAGACGTGGTGTTGGAACAGTCAAACGTTGCAAGGCCTGGCCAGTAGCGTGTGCGGACAATATTGCTTGTTTTACCTGTACCATCGATGCCGGGGAAGACCCTTATCTACCATCGTACAGATGTTTGACGAGTACCCCAAGGCCGAGGACCGCGATGTACTCGTATATGACTGGGCCGCCCATCATTTCAATGTACAAGCCCCGTTCTGGGCTTAAGTTCTTTCAATGTACACACGCCCGCTGTTCTGGGCTTAAGTTTACAAGCCCCCTGTTCTGGGCTTCAGTTCTTTCAATGTACAAGCCCCCCTGTTCTGGGCTTCAGTTTTCACGTGGTTGTTCTCACGTTGTTGTTGTTCACTGAATAAAAAAATGAGATCTCACCAAAAAACCCTGTCTTGTGTGTTTTATTCATAATGCATAAATGGCCAGTGTGGAGATTCAGTCACACTGAAATCAGTGGTATAGGATGGGGCCAAAATGTAACCCATCAATGTTAGAATGCGAGAGCCAATGAAATCAGCCCACAGACCAAGTACGTGTTTTGGTCTAGGTTTGGAGCGGGCATTTCATTGAGGTGCGTGTAAAGGAAGACGGTGAGTGAAGACTCGTTCAACACGTATAGATTAAGTTTATTACTATAAGTTCTATGTATTTTTAAATATGGAAAAACCCGGATGTAAGATGAGAACCCGGATGTGAAACCACAGTACCCAGATGGAAGACGGAAAAAAACCCACTGGGAAACCCGGATGTTCAGAAGAACCCGGATGTAGGTGCGGACGTATGGGAAAGCATCCCATTACCCGGATGTAGGCGCAGACGTGTACCTAGTACCCGTCCATTGGTTCTTTTCTCGATCGCTCATTGGCTCTTTTTCTCGACCGCTGATTGGTCCAAATGGAACTGCACATCCTTCCCCGGTTAATTTACAATCCCCTTTTGGGGTTCAAGCTCTGACTATCGATGCCGCAACATTGTCCCCTCCGAACCTTGCCGAAAGGGAGACCTTGGACCGTTTGACCTGGATGTGACCTTTGATCTTTTGACCCGACATGCATCCACGCACTTCCGGAGAACCCGCGCGCGCGCGCGCTGCGGCCCGAGAACCCGCGCGCGCGCGCTGGGGGGCCGGGCCGGGGCCGAGAAAGTTGGAGGTAGTGTTTGAGCATTCTGAAAAACCGGAAGTGACGTCACACACTTGCGCAGACCCACCAAACCACGTGAATGTTAGTCCAGGTGGATGCTCTGAAATCAGCCCACACCTAGGATTCACATGGATACCTCACTCGACACAATAGGCCCATGAGGAGCCCACCTAGACCCCAAAAACGTCTATTTCCATACCCTTGGGCTACCGCGCATGCGCAGAATGACCCTATGTCTACCCCTCATCCACGCCATCAGATGCTCCATTACATACGCTTCACATGGATACCTCACACGACCCATTCGAACCGTGAATAGCCCATCTCTAACCCAAACACACCCAAACACACCCCCCAAAATGCCTGCTTTCTATACTACGGCCAGGCTGCGCATGCGCAGAATGACGTCAGTTTCACGTCACATCCACGCCATCAGATGCTCCATTACATAGGCTTCACATGGATACCTCACACGACCCATTCGAACCGTGAATAGCCCATCTCTAACCCAAACACACCCACACACACACCCCAAAAATGCCTGCTTTCTATGCTACGGCCAGGCTGCGCATGCGCAGACTATTGACAACGTACGAACCATTAGTGTAGTCAAGTGCTCCTGCATGAGAGCTTCACATGGATACCTCACTCGACCCCATCGGACCATTAGTGGCCCACCTAGATCCCAACACGTCCACCCCGTATGGACCTATACACTCATAGCCATGCAGTATAGGCCTATGGGCCTACCCAGGCCTCGGTGACTTTTTTCAAAAATTTCACCGTTTCGTGCCGGGACACTTCCTATCATGTTTGTCTTGACGAGACTAAGAAAACAAATCCAAACAACCATACCGCAAATGTATAGAAGTAGGTTTCCCAGTGGGACAAACATTGGACCTATACCCCCATAACCCGTATATGGGTCTATATGGGTCTCCCTGAACTTTTTTCAAAAATTTCACCGTTTCGTGCCGGGACACTTCCTATCATGTTTGTCTTGACGAGACTAAGAAAACAAATCCAAACAACCATACCGCAAATGTCTAGAAGTAGGTTTCCCAGTGGGGCAAACATTGGTCCTATACCTCTAGTATGGGACTATATGGGTCTCCCTGAACTTTTTCCAAAAATTTCAACGATTCGCTCCGCGACACTTCCTATCATGTTTGTCTTGACGAGACTAAGAAAACGAGACCCCACAACCTATACCGCAAATGTCGAGAAGTAGGTTTCCCAGGATGGTCCTATACCCCCCATACCCCATATAGGCATTTTCCCGTAATTTAGGATAAAGTCCGTGTTCCGTATTTTTTCAGAAATTTTTTTACATACACCCACCCTGGAACTAGGGAGAGATAACTCTATTGATAGGCAAGTCCCAATAAGCCCGGCGACCTATATATCCCCCATACCCCATATAGGCATTTTCCCGGATTTTTCGATAAAGTCCGTGTTCCGTTTTTTTTTTCAGGAAAAATTTTACATGCACCCACCCATGGCTGGAGGCCCCTTCACATAGGCTTCACATTGATACCTCATACAACTCCATCGGCCCATTAGGGGCTCCCCTAGATCCCAAAACGTCTATTTCCATACCCTTGGTCCACCGCGCATGCGCAGAATGGTGACAACGCCCGAGCCGCTAGTCCAGTCAGATGCCCCTTCACGAATGCTTCACATTGATACCTCATATGACCCCATTGGACCGTTAGTGGCTCCCCTAGCTCCAAAACGTCTATTTTCATACACTTTGGCCACCGCGCATGCGCAGAATGCCGATATTTCAATCCCACCCCCAGCCCATCAGATGCCCCTTGACGAATGCTTCACTTTGATACCTCACTCGACCCAATCGGTCCACTAGGGACCCACCTAGGTCACAAAACGTCTATTTAGGTATTCCCCGTATACATTAACATTGGAAGTCAACCCATGGGACTACTTTCTGTCCGCGGAGGCAGACCGCATCACCACCAGACCGCATCACCGCGGAAGAATTCGAGGTCAACGGTTGCCGGAACTATAGCCTAGATAGGGCAGTGCATGCCTTGATCATCATTAGTCCGAGTTGTCTCCCTTGCGTCCAGAGTGTATAGGTGGCGCTACCATCGGAAGTGACGTCATTTTTACATCCGGGTGAAATACGGCTCGATTTCAGTAGACCCTACTACTGCTGTTGTAGGAACCGTAATACTCCCCATATGGGTATAAGGGATGAGGGCTGATCGTAATATTACCATAGTTGTCTATTAAAAAAGGACTACAAATGATAACCGATTTTGAATATGACATCGGTGGAAAATATATTGATGCAGATAGTTGAAATTATACCGGTTAGGGCCAACCCATACCGTCCCATACAAGCGTTTTTTAGAGAATATTTCATGATTCCGGTAGTGAAATGAATCTTTTTGACGAAAAAATATCCGTATAATTCCGCTACAAATCCTAAGATAGATAGAATTCTATAATATGCAAAACATTTCCTGAAAATTCACTTTTAACTAAAAAGTGACTATGCGTGGATTCTGGTAAAAGTTCTATTTTTATTTCCATTTTCTCGCATGGAATTCTTGCACCTACTGACCAAACTATGCGTTTAAGAATTTCATCATCGGCAAAATTGTTTGCAGAAGTTATTCACAAAATCTTTTTTTCTGCCGAACTGTGTGATTTTTAATTTAACGAAATTTTTAAAAGTATGATCCTGAAATGAAGTTTTTTTATTTGACGCATATTCTCATGTTACTGATTAATTATTGGTAGCAAGTTTCAAAGAAAATACACCGGGAAAGTAGCAAAACTTGCACGTTTGAGGTTTTTTTGAAATAAATTAATTTTTGCAAAACCCTGAATGTAAACTCGCCAATGTTTTTGCGAATAGATATTAGTGTCATATTCCAACTATCAATTTATCATTAAAAGTGCAACCGATCGTGGTATCATCAGATATTGATATCTGTGTGTATTAACTCCCAGTGCCTATTATATGCTGACGATGCTAAGATCTTCAAAACTATCTCAACAATTGACGATTGCACACTGTTACAAGGAGACATTGATCGACTGTTGGTTTGGTGTAAAATTTGGAAACTCTATATATATTTTATAAAGTGCATGCTGATATCCTTCACCAACAAGAATCAAAGTACTTAAAGTACTGATGTCGGGTTTACTTGCATCAGAGGAGTTTATTAGTCCCATATTTGGGAAGAATGGTGGTGTTCGCTTGACATAGGGAATCGTCCTCAAGCTGTTCGGTTTGAAGGGCCAAACTTTCACTTTTATCAAAGGGATATGAAATGGACCATTTTGTACAGCCTTCATGCTGAATTATAAGACCCGAAATAATGAAGGACTGCAGATGCACGTTCACGGATTTATGGCTCACTAAAGTTGGTAAGTTGGCTTATTTTCGTATTTTTAGGCACTTTTCGGTGCGGATTTTCTCTTGTTACAAAAATAGGACACCTTTAACCAAAACCAATTTTAGCTATTTTGGCCAACAAATAAGTCTAAATATGATTTTGGTTAAAGGTGTCATAATTTTGCAACGAGAATTTTGGAGAGAAAATGTCGACTGTAAATGCACCGAAAAGTGCAAAATACGGCAGGTTTGAACCACTGTAAGTCTGGTTGTGTTTGTCTGTAGGTCTTGATTATTCTGTATCTTTATCTATTCAAATGGTCAATTTGGTGCTTTTTAGACAAAAATTAGCCCCACCAGCTGTGTGTATCAAAAACGCATTGAGGACGATTCCCTATCTAAAGTGAAGATCATCTTTGTGATCTTGCACTATATATGAATCATAACTTTTGTTGTAAGGTAGCTTACCAAAGATTGAAAAATGTTCAAAAATATTAAAATTCATATTCGTAATAATAATTCATAAAGTGCCATATAGTTATAGTACAACCTCAAGAATATGTGTGTAAAGTTTGTGTATCCTGTAATTTTTGTATGGCTCCGTAAAGGACCATCGCCGATATTGGACAGATCCACATTTGTTTGACACACCGTGTACGTTGCTGTCCTCTCACCGTGACGGGACAACCACAGTTATAATCATCCAGTCTCAGCCAATGTTCACTAAATTTGCATTTTCCCGGCATCGGCAAAATTAGCCCAAAGCTAAATTCCAAACCAACGAACAATGGCGACTGCAATTTGACCAGTCCAAATGGCGACTGTTCTGACACGTAAATTAGTACAGATGTCAAGAGCGTGAGCCAATCAGCTGTCGACATTATGACCTCGACCAATACACGTCACAGAATATGAATATTAATTCAGCGGGAAACAGTCACGAGTTTAGTTCAACCAATGGACTACACAAAATATGTAAATGAGCTGTCTGACCTCGTTCCAATCTGGCGAAGGGTCACCAGCAAACACGTTTCACGGCTGTTTGGATTTTTATTCCGCAATAAATTTCGCTGAACTTCAGAGAATAACTTAGCTTTTTCCACTCATTTTCCCGGACTCTCTACATATATTTCCTCTGACTTTCCATGTCCTTTCAACGAAATTCCATTACCCTTAGCGCCTGGAATTGCATGGCTTGTGCGAGGCCTGTTGTGAATGCTGTAAGGGGCATCAAATGAGAACAGTCTCCGGGCAGGAGATCAAAACTACACATGTGCAGAAGAAAAAAGAAAAACTGAAAAGTGATACTAATGTAGGGTTTACCCTTGGTAAACCCGACAAAAACCAAATTCTCTGGTAATACAATATTGGAGGTATAGAATTAGATAGAACTGATAAAGTAAAAGATCTCGGTGTCTTGTTAGCTTCCGATCTTAATTTTACTAGTCATATTAAACACATTGTCAGTAAAGGTTTTAGAATGCTTGGTTTCATAAGAAGAAACAGCAAAAGTTTTAAGGAACATAACACTCCTATTTCACTGTATATCACACACGTTCGATGCCACCTTGAATACTGTTCAGTTGTTTGGAATCCGTGGCAACAAACAAATATTGACCATATCGAACGTGTGCAGAGAAAATTTATCAAATGTTTGTGTTTTAAATTGGGCCATCACTACGATGGCAACAAATATGAGGAACTGTGTTCCTCTTTCGGTTTACCAACATTGTTTAAAAGACGGGCATTTTTAGATTCCATGTTTTTACATAAATGTGTGAATAGTATTTATGACTGATTATATTTTATCGAGGCTAAGTTTTAGTGTGCCAATCAGAGTTTTAAGAAGTTGTCCTCTTTTCCGACCCCGACGAAGTCGAATAAATGTACACAAATATTCGCCTTTAATAAGAATCATGAACAATTTTAATGATATTATAAAGGATAACAATAGTCTTGATATTTTTAGCCAGTCAACATCATTTAAACGCCAACTTAAAGAACTGTTTTAGCATGTACATTTGAATTATCATGACATCTTTTTGTTTTTGTCTGTTGTGAAAATTAATTGTAGTCGTTAAAAATTTGCACGATCTCATTACTTTTACTACGCCATACAGTTTTATAATTTTAGTGCATTTGACGTGTTAATGTTACCAACTGTACCTAAAAATTATTTTTTAATTTCTATGTAATTTTAGTTGAGTAAAATATGCACGATCTTAGTTATATTCAGTTTTATAATTCAAGTGTTTATAACATGTATATATGCCGTTAATATCCATACCTAAGTGTTTTTATTTATGTACAATCAGTTTATTAATATTTATATGTATGTGCTGTCGGAGCCTGTGAATGGGACTTGTTCCCGTAGGTTATCCTTGGAAATAAATAAATAAATAAATATACCGAACTGTGACGGTTGGTCCTAACCTGTTATACCCATCACTATCATGGTCCGATAACAATTATATACCTGCTATATATGTATACCATCAGAAAAATATTATTGATAAGAAAACGGATATTCTGGGTTTCTGAGATAATTAAACTTGAATACAGATTTTCTTTCCCCCCGTTACGCTAGTGTATATGAATTTGCCGTTATGACTATAAAATCTTCGTCATGTCTGTGCCTCCAAAGGCGACGTTAAACTTTGATTCTCTCTCTCTCTCTCTCTCTCTCCACGGTACCCAGTATTGTTGCTGGAACATAGTTCAGAAATGAAGTTGAAATCGTCTTTTAAGTTAATTTACAAATTCTGCGAAAGTATTGCTCAAACTTTTTGGAAATACAGCACCCTCTGCCCTGTCTCGTGCAATCAAGTCAAGCACGTTCATTTCGGTTCAGTATGCGAAAATGTCAATTCAACATGTCGTATAATAAGTACAATGTCTCACGATAGTCATTGCATCCAACAGTCGTTAAAGCCCAGCACACGCGATAATTTTTAACAGAGAGTTTCTGGATATTTTAATACTGGTGTCCTAAATCCGGAAAAATTCCTCCTGTGCGAGGAACAAAGTCGGAGTTTTCTGACGCCGGGAAAATGGATTAAAATATTCAGCCTGTTTAATAATTGGAGTCCAAAATCCCTTATCTACAGACTCTCGTATTGAAAAATTCCCTTGTGCGGTTAAATACTATTTTGGGATCCGATCTCCAGCTACATCATCCAATCAGCGTCGGTTTAGAGAGCATGTGACCAATAGGTTTGACACGATCATATCATGTGACATTGCCGGTCAGCGATGAGTGGGAGGAAATTGAACAGCGCCCAAAGATGCCCGTGTGCGGATAACGAAGTTGTTGGATCCAAACTAACCGGTGTCGGAATATCCAGAAACTTGTGTAATGTTCAAAAACTCCCGCTTGTGCTTGACTGAACACCAGTGTACATAGACTATCCGTAATAAATAACTGATGGATGGATCAGCCTTGGTGAATGTACACACCAGAGTACAAAATAAAAGCTCCATATAGGTGTTTGACATGCTATTTCAATTAAATTGATATGGTTCTCGTGATAACAAATTTAGTCATGTTCAAATGAACCTTTGCATTTTTTAAAGTCAATTTTTCTTCAACATTGACCATCTACTTTTTAATTTTTCCGTATTTGGAATGAGGTGTCGGGTTCTGTTTTAATGTATTAGGACCTGTCCATACGGTGTTGGTCTCAACCTTAACGTATTAGGATCTGTCCTTGAGGTGTCGATCTCTACCTTAATGTATTAGGATCTGTCCTTGAGGTGTCGGTCTCTACCTTAATGTATTAGGATCGGTCCCTGAGGTGTTGCTCTCTACTTTATAAGATCTCTCTAAGCCCATGGTGAAATGTGTATTGAACGGGACGTAGAATTTTGCATGTTATTTCTTGCATGTCTGGTGGGTGACAATCTGATACAATATTTAATTGATGAATTGTTTTTTGTAAGGTTATTTGGTGGATTCACCATGGAGGTCATCGCCTCCACTGCATTCGGCCTGGAGGTTGACTCACAGAAAGACCCGGATAATGTGTTTGTTAAACACGTAAAAAATATTTTCAAGTTCAGACTGTCTTTAATGTTCCTTGTAAGCCGTAAGTTGGTGTTCTTCATTTTTTGTCTTCCCTTGGTAACGCTCAAGAGAAATGCAATGATGTTACAAGCGACTGTCCGCCCCTTGGTAAATTGAGCATGCATCTTTAGCAGACTGATATTGTGGAGCCCATTTCTCCCGTCTAACCCGTTCGGTTGGAAACTCACTGCTTTCTGAAACTATCAGTAACCAATGTCAGATCTATAAAAAGCAAAAATAGGGGAGAAGGGAAAATGTGTGTGGAATGCAAATTTTCAATCGGAACAGCAATGTTCGAAGCTCGAAACACGTCGGTGTGATCCCATTGTTTTATAACGTACTAGGGAGCCAGCAACAGGAGCTTACCATGCATTGATTGCAATGGCTCAGTTGCACATTATTGAGAGAATCACAAAGTGCCTGTCGGTTCAGTGATCCGTGACCATCAGCTGATGAGGGACTGGGTAGTATAATTTCACTGTGCCCCATCTATGAACCAAGGCGACTATTTTGAACTGAGATAGCTGGAATAATTTCATGTTATATTTGATAAACTGTACATTATTCTAAGCATATTGGCACTATCTATGAATATGGGAAAATATAATACAATAAAATTATGTATTCTCCTGGGTAATAGAGCAAAGGGAAACTATACCACCCAGTAGCTCATCAGCTGATGTCACGGGTCCGTGAACAGACAGGTTCTTATTTAATCTTTCAGTAATGTGCAACTGGGTCATTAAGCGATAGCATTAAACGGTGGTGGGACAACATAACGGCGTATCTAATTATAGTACCCAACGAGTAACCATGGTAATGCAGGTATGAACTGGAAATATGAATACATGCCACTTTCTTGCAAGAGACAAGCACGCAGAAGTGCAGTTTTGTTGGTATGACAGCAGGAAATCCTGTCGTCAGGTCCACATCCCTGACCAATATACTTTTGGATTTGCTGGTCGTTTTAAGAGGATGAGGTATCCGAGCCACGCTTTTATTGTAATTTTTCGGATGAACAGGATGGAATTTTTCTTTACGCGGGTGTAAAGAGTCTCAATTCGAGGACAATGGAGACATGTCGACTTTTATTATGAGTTTATTCGGAAGTCTTCTTCTTTGAATAACTGTATAAACAAATAGAGAAATGTTTAGTATCGCGAATATGATTTGTCAATTATTCTTCTCGGAACGGATCGATAGAACGCCGAATATCTTTATATTCATTATTTCAGTGTTTTTGCCTGATGTTGTCCGACCGTTCAGGAAATTACTAGGAGGACTGTGGCCTAAAGAGAGCATCCAATTCTTTGAGGACAACATCAAGGCGACTGTGGAACAGAGAAGAAAAGAAGATGTGGTAACACAGTATATGCTTTGTATTCGCGCGTATTGCGCATCCTTCGGAATAATGCAAAATTGTAGAAATCATATTGCCGAAATTATCTTTACAACTTTACTGCAGCATTGCTGGTCAAAGAAACTGCATATTCAGGAAATAATTTACTCTCACTTTGCGTAGGTAGAAAGACTGTCCATCACTGGCACCGATCGCTTATGCTAACGTATTTCTCAGAAGTTTCCCGATAATTATTCAACAAACCACGCAATAATGTATATTATCGCGATTTTCTCCAACAGATGTTTAGAAAGAAAGAAGGTCAGTTATTCTATTTGCCTATTTCATCGAATTAATGATTTTGAAAAGTGTGAATGGGCGATTGGATATTATAGAAGATCTGTCAGACTTGGGCGGTGCCTGTGCATTTGATGATCCATGTTGATCTTGGATCTAACGTTCGCCAGACAATTTTAACAAATGTTATTGTGGAAAACAATAAGCAGCTGACTATCCAGTTAATGTAATGTTTTACAGAGAAGAGTAGATTTTCTCCAGTTGATGATGGATGCTGAAGCAGACGAGGATCCAATAGATGGAGATCCACAAATGACATCAGAAACCAATAAAGGGAATGATACACGGAGAGTAAGAAAGAAACGTAAGACTGGAAATTCTGTCCTGAGTCGAAACATCATAACAGATATACCTCCGAATAAGTATATATCCTGCTAAAAATAGAGACGTCTGGTCCTCTTACGATTTGTACATGAAATTACGGTAAGCGGGTAAACACCGGGCTTATT
Source organism: Hanleya hanleyi (assembly GCA_036873755.1). Lineage (NCBI taxonomy): Eukaryota > Metazoa > Mollusca > Polyplacophora > Lepidopleurida > Hanleyidae > Hanleya > Hanleya hanleyi. Next base: position 36,496 of record JAVTVY010010060.1, read on the forward strand.
AATGAGGAACCGATTAAATTATTCAACTTATCTCAGCAACCAAACCAAGGGCACAGGACAACCACAGAAGCGGTGCTTCCCTCCTCAACCTTCGTGCGTCAAGAATTGTCATAATCGTTTGAACAGCAACAGAATTTATTTCACCAGTTTTTCTGTGATACAAATTATCTCTGGCGACGTTTAAACGCCCCTGGTCGGAGTGGTCTTGTGACGAGATTTAATCGCCATAGCCAGCTCATCCAGCTGCCTCATCACTGGATCCCTGGATTTAGATATATCTTAGACATATCTTGTGCGACTCAAGAACATTGTCTATTAACACAGTTTTGGGATTGTCAGTGTTTGTATGAGAACTAAAATTTTCAGCCGAACATCCAATAATAGCCCGGTAGCAAGCATACACCACTCTTTAGTTACGGTATATATTTATCCGCAATAATGGCAGCTCTAGATTGGGAATGTCAAGTTAACATGGTTTTGAGGTAGACTGATATTGTTGAGACATTTTCTTTTATTTTCCATCGCCTATAGGACTGACAACTGACGAATTGGTGGCCCAGTGCTTCCTCTTCTTCATAGCTGGCTACGAAACCACGGCTACGACTTTGCAGTGCCTAGCATACAACTTTGCCTTAAATCCGGAATGTCAGGAGAGAGCTTACCAGGAGATTCAGGACACCATAGGTGATGTAAGTACATGGAGTCCGGTTGGGCAATCTTCTGGACAACCCTGGTCCATTTCACGCTCCCGAATTCCCAGAATGAAAACTTTCGCTCTATGAAGAGCCTAACTTTCTACACATACAATTTAGCTAGCTGTTTACACGGGCCGTTTACTTGAAAGGTACAAATGCATGACGGTTAAAGACCGTCAAGTATTGTTGTCTGAAATAAACTTACAAATTGTATACGATTGAATCAGAATGACTGAATATTATCAGTTTGCATCAGGATACAGGTTCTCAGAATGCAGTCATGCATATCCCTCGGAAACACTGATATTTTCATTTCAGGATGACCCCACCTATGAAGCGATGTTCAAGTTGACTTACTTGGACCAGTGTGTAACAGAATCTTTGCGCTTGCACGCTCCAGTAAGCACGTAAGTATAAACAAAAGACAAACGGTTCCCCGAACGACTATTCAGTTACGATACTGTTGTAAAATGATGATAACTGTGCAAACTATCGCCAGGCTATCGCTGGATATGAAGTAAACTACTGATAGCCCAGACGGAACATCATATCTAGACCTTTACAACAATGAACCATTGCTTTTCCCACAACATGAGAGACGATTACCAGTTTGACCTGGTTAATTCTCCATTTTTTAGATAGTAATATTCCAAGAGGACCTGCATACGGCATATACATGTCTCCCCTGGTAGTATTTACTAGATCACGTCCAGAATGTGAAGATTTCAATCAACATCACAGAATATTATTGCAGAAACAGGACTATACCGCCAAACGCCTCCACACAACGTTTCTGATAAATATCGAACACTGACGGCAAAGTACGATCGTAGCATACAATATCTCTGGCGCTACGTTTCGTAACTTATGAGGCGCCGTTTATGACAATATTGTCAACGACAAATATATAGAGTTAAAACCAAAAAATAAAGTCGCCGTTTCTGACAATATTGTCAACGACAAATATATAGAGTTAAAACCAAAATATAAAGTCGCCGTTTGTGAAAATATTGTCAAACACATATATAGTTAAAACCTTTGTAAATATATATAAAACGAAATAAATAGGGCCTATATATAAAGTCATTTTTTTTTTTTTTTTATAAATATTTTTTTAACATAACGATAGGAAGTTAAGACGTTAAATGTAACGTAAATATAAAGTACACGAACAAACTTAAAATTATAGAGTAGAATGTGTAGAGCGCGCGAGTGATACTGGTTAATCAAAACTGTAACTGAGTTCTGAAGCGAAACGATGACAGCGGTGAAAGCCACTCGCATGTCACAGATGTGGCGAATCAAACAATAAGATCACGTACCTGAACATATATCAGTTCACTGCCATAGTGATTTAGTAAAGGCCTATTCCAATTTTCAACAATTACTGTTGTCATTTACAATGATTTATCGTACTTCAGAGTTATCACATCAATTAGATATAAGTACATCTACTTATAAATCAACATAAGATATCCTAGCCTGCAGCCAATATCATAGCCTGTCCCTTTGATGTTCAATCCACGATTCCGCCGGCCAAGTCGCTGGTTGCTATTTGCCGCATAAAAACATCAACAGAAGTTGAAATAAAACATGCGCAATAACGATGTATTAATTATGCGCAACACAAGTATTAGGCAATTTGAAATCATACTGAATATGAGCATATTTCATTGATCAGAATATGATCATTCATAGCTTAGTTATAGGAATTGGAATTATATAGTCGTTTTGTATATGTTATCGTTTTTCGATAATTTCTGAATTTCCAAACAAGACGAAAATTTGTACTTGATATAAGTACAGCGAATGTGGAAACTAATGGCTCATGAAGAATACTAGATTGGCCTTTTTTCACTTTTGCGCTGCCTAGTAACTAAGGAATCAGTCGAAGCCGTTTTACCCCTGCGTGCTAATCGCTAATTGATCTTCAATACGCGTGGGGTTCTTGACGAGCATCAATATTAACCCTATTATATACGCTGACGAGTGAGTGAATAGGGTTTAACGCCGCTTTCAACATTTTTTCAGCTATATCATGACGGGGAAGGGAAGGGAGGTGAGTGGGAGGGGTGTGGTTAACTACTTGTAACCGAGCAGATCTAATGCTGCCATTTTATACTGCTGTCCCACCGAAATATCATTCCGTAGGCAAATATGACACCCCACTCAGTCACATTATACTGACACCGTCCTTGTTCTATCCTCTTGATACTGAGCGTAAGCGAGGAAGCAACAAGTTCCATTTTTCAAGTCTTTGGCATGACCCGGCCAGGGATTGAACCCAGTACTTAGCGCTTACGAATATCAACAGTTTATTTTATTCTACTTACGTTATACTAACTTAAAACCTAAAAAGTTTGAGATCAAGTAAGCGTATCATGCTATAATAAATGATCTCGATAATGTAAACGAGGAACGGTGAACGCAACAGTACAATCCACACTGGTGGTTCCCACAGTATACGCCATGGTTCTTTCATAATTTGAGAGCGGTACGTTTGATGATACAAGCATGGTGCAACCGGTTCCTCATGACCCATTAGTTTCCACATTCGCTGTACTTATACCAAGTACAAATTTTCGTCTTGTTTGGAAATGCGGAAATTATCGAAAAACGATAAAATATACAAAAACGACAATATAATTACAAATCCTATAACTAAGCTATCAAGGGTCATATTCTGATCAATGAAATATGCTCATATTCAGTATGATTTCAAATTGCCTAATATTTGTGCTGCGCATAATTGATACATCGTTATTGCGCATGTTTTATTTCAACTTCTGTTGATGTTTTTATGCGGCAAATAGCAACCAGCGACTTGGCCAGCGGAATCGTGGATTGAACATCAAAGGGACAGGCTATGATATTGGCTGCAGGCTAGGATATCTTATGTTGATTTATAAGTAGATGTACTTATATCTAATTGATGTGATAACTCTGAAGTACGATTGTAAATGACAACAGTAATTGCTGAAAATTGGAATAGGCCTTTACTAAATCACTATGGCAGTGAACTGATATATGTTCAGGTACGTGATCTTATTGTTTGATTCGCCACATCTGTGACATGCGAGTGGCTTTCACCGCTGTCATAGTTTCGCTTCAGAACCCAGTTGCAGTTTTGATTAACCAGTATCACTCGCGCGCTCTACACATTCTACTCTATAATTTTAAGTTTGTTCGTGTACTTTATATTTACGTTACATTTAACGTCTTAACTTCCTATCGTTATTTATGTTAAAAAAATATTTATAAAAATAAAAAAAAAATAACTTTATATATAGGCCCTATTTATTTCGTTTTATATATATATTTACAAAGGTTTTAACTATATATGTGTTTGACAATATTTTCACAAACGGCGACTTTATATTTTGGTTTTAACTCTATATATTTGTCGTTGACAATATTGTCACAAACGGCGACTTTATTTTTTGGTTTTAACTCTATATATTTGTCGTTGACAATATTGTCACAAACGGCGACTTTATTTTTTGGTTTTAACTCTATATATTTGTCGTTGACAATATTGTCACAAACGGCGCCTCATAGTAACTTGTGCCTGATTCCACCCGGGGCTTGGGGTTGTTTGAATAGCATGTGTGTTACATCTTCATGGTGTTCAAATGAACAACCGTAATCAAAGCCTGACTGAGATACATACTCTGGAAAACGACTTGGAAATTAATCTGGGTAAAGAACAATGGTCAGTGATTAGGATTTTATCATGATCATCATGTCTTGCTGACATCATTGAAAACCTTTGACCGATTCTATCTTTTGATAAACCATCGTTTGTTTGTACTAATGTTATTTCATACACATTTGGAATTGGTGCTGTCATACAAAAATGTCTTTTTATTACGTAGAAATTCTTTTATGGACGGCGGCTGATTATTGTATGTTGGAACTGACGCTTGCTTTTTTATTGGACAGGGTTCCGTACTCATAGTCACATGGAAATGTATATTTGAGTCAGATGTCCGATTTTCAGATGCTATAAAAGAAATAATTTACAATTACGAAATATTTATGTGAAGAAAAATAATTTTGGGCAACTTTATGCAGCAGAAAGCTGAAAGAAAAGCGATGAAAACGCAACCTTTCACTCGTACCGCCATGGGCGTCGCTTTGAACTTACCCATGATCATCTGCTTGGAGGGGCATGCAAGTAGGCTCAAAATGACCCCAATTTGATAGGCTAGGAAGTTATGATTATTCCTTCATGTAAAGCATCACGGCAGGCATTTCCAGTTTCTTCTCTTTGAAGTTTAATTAGAGCATTTCCACAAAGTGGATGCTCTTATGTTTTCATGAGAAACGGCTCCGCCGGATCCGCCGCCACCGCGACTTTAAACGTGAATATCTCTGAAACCGTTAAATATTTTTGGGTCAGATTTTGTATGCTATCTCCATAGGCCTGGGAAATTTGTCTGGTTGTGTTTCGATACCCGCTGCTCTTCACTACGTGGCATTGTAGTCAGAGCTTAGGTAAACCTTTCTCTGACGATTTCGTCTGAACGGCTTGTCCGATTTCTTTGAAATTCTATTAAAATGGTCCTGAAGGATAGTCAATGTGCTGAAAAGGTTTTGTTGTAGCTGGCATAACTATAAAGGTAAGTTTTTTGCGTCTCAAAAAAAAAGTTTTTCGTGAAATGAAAATTTACCAATTCGCTTGGAGAAATATTTAAAAACTGTTCTATTCTAGATTGCCAAGCATAATTATAGGATTGCCGACAAGATAATTCCCTTTCGGTGTGAACCAAATTGTCATTTAAATGAAAAATCTCATTTATCTGACATAACGTCAAAACTTCCATAACCATTATCACGATTAAAGTTTTTTCCATTGAACTCTTATGTGCCATCTCCCTAGGGCTTTAGATTTCACCCGCTTGATTTTGTTGCATTTGCTCGTCACTAGGTGGCGCTATAGACATGAATGCCGATAAGCATGTGTAACATCATATCTTCTGAACAACGTGTTTGATTTCCATGAAATTTGGGTATGATGATCTTGCAAGATAGGCAAAGGACTGACAAGATTTTGGTGATGTTGGTGAATCATGGAGACGCATTTTTGCATCTCAAAATATGATTTTGTTTTCACAAAAATAGAAATTTGCTTTTTAATCAGGAAAAAGTATTTATATTTTGCTGAACATGAATGTAACATTCCCACTGTTATAGTTCACATCCCTTGTAAGCCAAATGGCCATTTTTTTAAAGATCTGAATTCTCATGACTAGAGTCCAATATCTACATTCCCCAGGCCACATCTGAGGATTTTGCTTCATCATGTAGTTTTGTGATAGAACTTATATAGTCACAATTTCTTGGCATTTCATCTGTTCATGCAGTTTATTATTGTCAGACAGACAAAGGATTTCAAAGGACTGAAAGTTTTTTTTTTTTTGATTGAAATTTCATGGATTTTGCAGCCCATCAACCTAATGCTTGATTTATATCTCATTATACATTCTTTTTTACAATTACTAACCATTATTAACATTATGGTTCAAAAATGGATTGAAAGGACATTGGTGTTGTTAGTGCTGGCATAATCATGTGGCATAGGGTATAGACAGCTAAATATATCTAAATCTAGGCTACATCAATCCCTGCTTACACACATAACTAAAATGCAGTCTATGCTAGCTGCCATCAGTGTGGTCAGTATTGAGAATTGAAAGGATTGAAGTGAGCTTGAAGTCAGGCCATGTTGATCAAATAGACGCACTGTAACACTATATTCTGCTTCACCTTTCAGGCCTCATATTGTAATAGTTGACTTATTACATAATGCACTCTATGTAAGTGGACTAGTGGACGCTTGTGTCAACAAAGTAAACACTTCATTTCCACAATCAGTGCTATCTCTCTAGTACTGATATAATAATTTGATCCTGTTACCAGTTGCATTTCTTCAGGCTCCAGTGGCTGGGAAGCCCTGGGCTTCCAGATGTCTGGGGATGCATTATTGCCAATTTTCAAAAATCACAAATTATGACTCAGTTAATGCTCATTTTTGGGGGTTTTTTTATGTGGAGGTCCCCAGAATTCCTTTGAAACTCGAGATGTGAAATTGCTCATACCGTTGCATTTTGACAGCATAGTTACAAACACTGACAAATGTTGATAATTATTTTTTGAACTGAAAAAGTAGAAAGATGTTTGAAGTGGAACTTCTACATACCTGGTATATGGCACATGCCACTTGGGAAATTTTTACATGTATATCTACATGTAATTGAAGTAATCCATTGGAACCACTGATGATTTTCCAATAATAGAGAAGAAAAGCAACTCCGAGTAGGGATGACAATTTCATTCTGTATATTTTGCTATTAGTTATAGCATCTTCAGCAGTGAACAAAGTTACAAACAGCTCCATACGCACAGTATATATACAAGGCATAATGTGATCTTAGCCAATACGCATTTATGAATAGGTAAGCCAGTAAATTATGTCAAGCCAGGTTGGACGGATATTAAAATGGTGTCATTTTTAGAAATTAAGCAATAACTTGACAGCGATCTACAAATGGTGTGATTCAGGTGATATAATACACACTCTAATTGATGAAAACATGAATAAAGTATGGTGCATTGAATATTTCTACATGTCAGGAAGTTTGGATAAGGACTGTCATTTTAAGATAATATTGGTATAATTTTCTTGGCAATCCACATCAGAACTGATGGAAACCGTTTCATAATTGTATATTTCCATGTGAGTTACAACATTTGTAGAGTGTGTATTGTATCACCTGAATCACACCATTTGTAGATCACTGTCAGGTTATCGTTTAACATTTAACAATTTCTGAAAATGACACTCATTTTAATATCGGTCCAACATGACCGACATAATTTATTGGCTTACCTAGTCATTAATGCGTATTGGCTAAGATCAAATTATGCCTTGTATATATACTGTGCGTATGGAGCTGTTTGTAACTTTGTTCACTGCTGAAGATGCTATAATAGTGAAATATACAGAATGAAATTGTCATCCCTACTCGGAGTTGCTTTTCCTCGCTATAACTGAAGTAGACTGGTGTGTTCTGGTGCATTTTTACAAAATATTTAGAATTTGAAGATATGTAATGATGCCCCAAAATGAACTGAATTTTTTGTTTCATCGGTCTGTCTGTCTCTCTGTCTGCCCATCTTTCTTGTCATACCACATATGCAGCTGGTGATGGATCAGAAGCTTAATGAAATTGACTGACCTTCACCTGTTTATCGAGGTCAAATTTAGCATTAGCAATAATTTTTAAAGGAGTGAAGATAGGCTCTCCAAATGAAGTCTATGGATATGACTGATGTTGACCTATTTTCTCAAGGTAAAAAACTGTATGTTAATTCACATGTTAACTGCCAACATACACTTCAAATCAAACAATGTCATCATTTTGTTGTGGCTGTGGTTGTCTTCCAGAACAATCTAGAGAATTTTGCATGTGTTCCAACAGCCTCATGCTTCAACAGTAACTTAAACCATGCTGTATTGGCTGAGCTGTTGAAACACCCTCCATTTCATTTTCCTAGCCCTGACATACTGCATCACTGTCGAAATATGGGTATCATGACAGAGTGATAGATCACACAGTCAGTAACGGTTCCGGATTTACATTGAATGTCGTTATTGCCTGAGTAGTATTAGCAGCATTTTACAACAACAACAATTGCTGACTTGCAGTGAAAAAATCATAGTGAAAGGTATTTTTTTGTTGTTTGGCATTTTTATTTGCTGGCATTGTTTCAGATAGAATACAACAGCCTAATTCATACAATCAGGAATAAAAAGGGGGTTAAAATCTTTACGTTCAAACTTTCATAGGAAATATAAAAGTGGCAATTTGAAATTTTATTTTTATTCAATTTTTTAATGTCGGTTGGCCCATGAAACGCAAAATAAAGTTGGTGTTGTCTCATACTGGGTTTCGCCCATTGGTGAAGAAGTCCCTTCTCGGAGGCACTTTTATCAGAGATTAGTCCTGATCGCTCATCTTCCAGGGGTATGTGCTCCACCCTCTGTCCCATCCTAAAAAACTTGCCTAGGGGGTGTGCCCAAATTGGGGAGATCTAAAGCCCTATGAGTACCAAATTATGTGTTACAAAATTATCTGGGGAAATGCTCTTCGCCCGTGTTTCACACGAGCTTTCATTATCCTTAAATAAGGCAGATGAGGTGGGCATATCCCTATCAATATAGCCTACCCAAACTTCAGCCCCATATAATAGAATTGGCTGAATAATCGAATTGAAAAGTTTGCTTGACAGTTCACAAGTTAATTCCTTAGGATTAACTGTATTCCTTAAGGCAAAAATAGCCTTCTTGGCTGTAGCAGACAGATTAGAAATTGCTTGGTTGAAATAACCATTACTGTGCAGAAGGACCCCTAAATATTTATATTTATTAACACATTCTAGAGATTCTCCATTTATGAAAAACTGGTGACTAATAGTTTTGTTTCCACCAAAAGACATTATTTTGGTTTTCTTAGCATTAATGCTCAAGTCCCATTTATTAATATAAGACCCCAATTGGTCAAGCTTTGCTTGTAGGTCATCTTTATCCAATGATAGGAGGACAATATCATCAGCATATGCTAAGCAATGTACAGACTCATTCCATAGTGTTGGGGACCCATTTGTATTAACTTCAGTCAAGAGATCATTAATGTATATATTAAACAAGATTGGGCTTAATACATTCTCCGACTCCTCATGTAAGACCCCTCTCCCTAACACAAAATTCAACAAACACTTTTTGTGGTGGTGTCGTACGGTACATGACGACGAACGCTTTATTGACAATCACTTTGGGGACTCTAACCCCACACATTCTACACGGGAACTCGAACCCCACACATATTCCAAAAAACTCTAACCCCACACACATCTCGGGGGACTCTAACCCCACACACATCTCGGGGGACTCTAACCCCACACACATCTCGGGGGACTCTAACCCCACACACATCTCGGGAGACTCTAACCCCACACACACATCTTGGGGGACTCTAACCCCACACACACATCTTGGGGGACTCTAACCCCACACACATCTCGGGGGACTCTAACCCCACACACATCTCGGGAGACTCTAACCCCACACACACATCTTTGGGGACTCTAACCCCACACACACATCTTGGGGGACTCTAACCCCACACACATCTCGGGGGACTCTAACCCCACACACATCTCGGGGGACTCTAACCCCACACACACATCTTGGGACTCTAACCCCACACACATCTCGGGGGACTCTAACCCCACACACATCTCGGGGGACTCTAACCCCACACACATCTCGGGGAACTCTAACCCCACACACATCTCGGGGGACTCTAACCCCACACACATCTCGGGGGACTCTAACCCAACACACATCTCGGGGGACTCTAACCCCACACACATCTCGGGGGACTCTAACCCCACACTCATCTCGGGGGACTCTAACCCCACACACATCTCGGGGGACTCTAACCCCACACACATCTCGGGGGACTCTAACCCCACACACATCTCGGGGACTCTAACCCCACACACATCTCGGGGGACTCTAACCCCACATATATTTCAACATATATTTCCAGGGTGCTTAAATTAAGCATTCGTTGTAGCATCGACGTGTACCGTAGACGAGAATGGTTAAACAGAGACTCCTTCTCTCTTATAAACACATACGGCGCTCGACTTAACACAGTTCACTGTCGGAGCTGTACTCACGTCTTACACCCCATGGAGAAAGAAGTTTCCTTTTAATTCATTCCATTCAACCAAAGGAAACTATATTAAAAGGGGCGATTTTTAGTGGTTTGGTGCATTCATTGGACTGCCAAACGGAGCTCTCTCACCTGCCTGCCTGCCTGACCAGCCAGCCTGACCAGTCTACCAGCCTGAACCACTGACGAAAGGAGCTATTGGCCTTACTGGAGCATGAGACGTGGAGAAGATTTTCCAGGGGACCCAGCAGCACCTCCGGCTGAAGTCTTGCCCCAAGACGAGCGTGTGAGTGACATTTATCGACATCACTGGGCTACCATACGCCATTGATTTCACCGCGACCGTCGTCTATTGGACTTGTATAACTTCGGCTGCAGGACCTCAAGTATATGTCTACCTATGCCGAGAACATTTTCACAGACCAGGTGACAGCGTTCAAGTTGAATATGACATTCGGTTACATCTTACGGCGCAAGGAGACGGACCAGTTGCGGTATTACTACCCCAGCAATAATACCTATGTGTTTGGTCAGCCGATCACGGTCACGGATGCAATTTTTCTGGAGCCACTCATTGACCAACTGGATACGTTTGACCCATTGGAATGGGCCCGGTTACAACGCCCCAATACCAAATGGCTTGCAGAAATGGTCACATTTTTCGTCACCAAAATGAGAGATCATCCTATCGGTACTCCTGTTATACTGCCACCTTGGCTGCTTCATAGAAACGGACTGTATGCGTTAACGGGAGGGGAAAATGGTCCCTATAAAGGCCAGAAATGTCTGTTTCGGTGTTTGGCCGTGCATGTGAACGAGTGTCATCCTTGGGCTTGCATGTGACAGAGTGGCCAATGGCTATTGGGAAGAGTATTTAGAGGAACAAGACCTGGATGAGCGGCAGTTGCGTGGAGTTCCCTTTAACTATTTGGATGTCGTGGAAACTCTGTTCAATATCAATATCTTTGTATACCGATTACGATGCGAGGAGGATACATTTGTGGCTGAATTGGTTCATCGATCAACAGAACGGTATGCTTCTAAGATGAAAGTCAATGTCTTCGACGACAATAGGGTGAGTCATTTTTCTCTGATCCACAATATGAGCCGTGGTGGCGTGTATCATAATACGATGAGGGTCTTATCATACCGGAAGAGGACCGTTATTTTCTCTTCCGGGCGTGTTACGATTTTGAGGCCCTGTTGGAACCCATGGACATCTTCTCAGCGAAAACGCAGTGGACGCAGCGCCATATTCCCTGAGTGTGAGCATTTCCAGCAACGTACTTGGCTATGACGCTGCACCGGTCTGTTTCGTGTCCCCCGGCGATTCCCATGAGTTGATTACCCGCATGATGGAGTATTTAGAGGAACTGCCAGTACGAAATTGTTGGTGTCCAAGTTCCAGGACGTACTGGACCAACTGGACGATCGGATTCCTATACGCGGTGTATCGTTTAGTGACGATGAAGAGTCCGAGTCAGAGTCAGAGTCGGAGCCGGAACCCGTGCAGTCGCAGGATGTGCCATTACCTAAATCGTATGCGGAGAAATTGAAAGCTCGCTTCCTACAATACCTAGGCCAGTTACCGGTGCTCGGTTTCAACTCGGGGCGATACGACTTGAACATGGTGAAGGAATTTCTCTACCCTTACTTGGCCCAGGCTAATACCATAAAGTCCGTCATCAAGAAGGTTAATAATCATATGGCCCTCACTACCACATCACTCCATTTCCTGGATGTACGGAACTACTTAGCTCCAAATTATAGATATGCTTAGAGGGTGAAGGCGTATGACTGTGCACACACCAAAGGGAGGTTCCCTTGCACGTATATATCGACGCTCGACCTTTTGTAGGAAACACAGTTGCCACCCCGGGACGCGTTCTTTGACGATCTGAAGCAAGTGGAATGTCCGGAAGACACGTATCGGGAACTACAGCAGGTATGGAACGACCAACACATGCAGACCTTGCGAGATTTCCTGATATGGTATAATAACTTAGATGTGGTTCCTTTCCTCGAAGCGGCCGAGAAAATGGTTCACCTCTTTTCGTCGTGAGATTTACCGGGTCTGGCGCTTCGCCATCTCTTTCAAGAGTTTTCCAGGTACTTCTCGCTGATACAGCAAAAAGATGCCGACATGCATAATTGTCT
>JAVTVY010010061.1:0-46770 GCA_036873755.1 Hanleya hanleyi
ACAGTATAATTAACTTGTATGTCAGACTCATACTGCATTAGCTGCATTGATTTCTAACGTCCTTCTGTGCACAAGATTATATTCTTTAATTTGTGTTTGAGAAAACGAGAAATTTGACAGCTGGTTTTTGCTTTCTTCTCCAGTTTCCGTCTAGCCATATTGTCTATGGGTATAGTGAATATCTCTCCGTGGCTTTGTGCCGTGTAAAGAGATGATATTATATGGGCAATATGGCGCAAGAACAAAGTACCTGCTGGTTTGTTTAGCACATGCAGATAAACCATATGACAATGGAGGCCGAGGTCTCTTATCAAGACAACGGTATATGTGGCTTTAGATATCTGCTGGTTTGTATAGCACATACAGATATACCGGAAATATGACAATGGAGGCAAGTCTAGCAGGACAGTAATAATTGTCTTCTGTTTTGACTGGAGGTATAGTTCACCACGGGCAATCATGGTCGGGTCTGGGTAATTCCACAGAAATTACTACAAGGATCAAAGAAGACCAAAGGTCAACTTCGATACACGTGTTGAACCAGCGAGACACGAAGTCAAGTCATATAGTATAATAAATACTGGTCCTAGGGGGCCACACCTGCAATAACACTGGTGAAAACCCAGACTCCTTATAATAAATACTGGTCCTAGGGGGCCACACCTGCAATAACACTGGTGAAAACCCAGACTCCCAACCATGAAAACAAAACGGGCAAGTAGGAGTCTGGGTTTTCACCAGTGTTATTGCAGGTGTGGCCCCCTAGGACCAGTATTTATTATACTATGCCTCGAGGACTCTGATGCTGATAACAGTGATGAAGACTAGACTACTGATCCATGGTGTGAATGTTTTGGCACAATCACATACATTCATGGCTACAAATATGCATGAGTAAAACATAGTACATAAACATGCCACAGTAGCGTGGTGAAATTTGGGTTATACATAAATTTCACTTTTTGGACGCTTGTTGGAACTAGGGTAGGGGAAGGACAATTCCTATAACTGTGGTAAAAACTTGTAAAATGTTCATAAATGTTTTCCTCATACAACATGTGCATGTTGTAGGCTACTGCGGTTCAGTAGCACTCCCCAGGGAACTTGTATGACAATATTATAAATTAAAATGTACTGAAAATCACATAATCAACAACATTTTGATAGGCCCTATTGTTCGCCCCTTTCTGCCATAAAACAAATTCTGCCTTCAGGAATGACAGAAAGGATTATTCGGATGGTATAAATAAAGCATTTCAGACATGTATTTGTGGTTTGTAGTTCATTCTAGCCCCATGTGGAAACACCAATTGCATCATTAGTGAATGTTTCCGAGTTTGCCTTTTCGCTTTCATTATGCGGAGGGTGGGTACATTCCAGAGATGAAAACTACCAATAAGCTGCCAGTCTGCAATGGTTATCACATCAAAATATGATCTATATATATACACCAATTAAAAAATCATAACTAGGATTGGTTTCCTTAGATGGTACCGACAAGTGGAATTTCTGGTCTGGGCCCATGGACTATACCACATATGCAGCTGGTGATGGATCAGAAGCCTAATTAATGAAATTGACCGACCTTCACCTGTTTTATCGAGGTCAAATTTATTATTAGAAAGGAGTGGGCTCTCCAAATTCATCATACTTGTGCAATTGGTGACTGACTGGAAGCCTATCTCAGTTGACTGAACCTATTTTCTCAAGGTTATATACTTTATATTATGATATAACATGAAATATAGCTAGGCATTCTAAATTAATACCACATATGCAACTGATGATGGACCTGAAGTCAATGAATAGGACTGACATTGACCTATTTTCTCAAGGTCAAAAACTGCATGTTAAGTCACATGTTAACTGCCAACATACACTCCAAATCTATTTGTTGTGGCTGTGGTTGTCTTTCAGAACAATCTAGCGAATTTTGCATACATGTGTTCCAACAGCCTCAACAGCCCCGCCCCCTGTACAGACCTTTTGGTCTTTGATATATGTGGGAAGTTCATGCTGGGTCGACATCGGGTCTTACAGACTAGTCTTTTGTGTTAAATGTCGTCATTTTCATCTGACGACGATACAGCTCACCAATCCCCAGTGTACGAGTTGAAACAGCTCACCAATTATCAATATACGAGTTGTCAGAGCATTTCCATCATAGCTTTCTAGATTTGTATCTAATACCACTTATGCTGGTGCTAGGGGCCGTGTGGTCATATCATCTAAGTTGCCACATGAACAGGTACAATAAAAGCATACCTGAGATACAACACATATCACAAATCGTTAGATTCTTGGTATGTGCTTTAGAATAGGTTAACCGGTAGATTATGCTGAGAAGTCATGTGGCTCTGCCAGTATGTCGGCACCTCTTCCCACTTCCCTTATATGTGGTGCTAGGGGCCGTGTGGTCATATCATCCAAGTTGCCACATGAACAGGTACAATAAAAGCATACCTGAGATACAACACATATCACGAATCGTTAGATTCTTGGTATGTGCTTTAGAATAGGTTAACCGGTAGACTATGTGGCTCTGCCAGTATGTCGGCACCTCTTCCCACTTCCCTCATATGTGTTTTAATTCAACAGTAACTTAAATTATGCTGTATAGGCTGAGCTGTTGAAACATCCTCCATTTCCTAGCTCTGACATACTGCATCACTGTCGAAATATGGGTACCATGACAGAGTGATACATGTAGATCACAGTCAGTGAAGGTTCCTGATTTACATTGAATGTCATTATTGCCTAAGTAGTATTAGCAGCATTTTACAACAACAACAACAATTCGCTGACTTACAGTGAAAAATTATAGTGAAAGGTATTTATTTTTTGTTGTTTGGCATTTTTATTTGCTGGCATTGTTTCAGATAGAATACAGCAGCCTAATTCATACAATCAGGAATAAAAAGGGGGTTAAAGTCTTCATGTTCAAACTTTCATAGAGAATATAAAAGTGGCAATTTGACATTTTATTTTTATTAGATTTTTTAATGTCGGTGGGCCCATGAAACGCAAAATAAAGTTGGTGTTGCCTCACACTGGGTTTCGCCCATTGGTGAAGAAATCCCTTCTTAGAGGCACTTCTACCGGGGATGATTCCTGATTGCTCACTCCCTCCAGGGGTATGTGCCCCACCCTCTGTCCCATCCTAAAAAATATTGCCACCATTAATAGGGGTTGTCTCCCCAAATTGGGGAGATCTAAAGCCCTGTGAGTACCAAATTATGTGTTACAAAATTATCTGGGGAAATGCTTCTCGCCCGTGTTTCACACGAGCTTTCATTTATCATATTTTAATCTTTTACAAGCCACAGCTAAAGAATCTTCTGCATTCAACCAAATCTTTCAGGCTTTTACATATGCATTTTCCATTCATTGTTTACCAATATACATGGACTAAAACTGTCCGGCTGAGGGGTTATTTCACCTTTTAGGTGTTGCCTCATGTTATTCATATTTTCAAAACAAATATAAAATACAATGACCGTGACTTTTGACCTTAATGGCAAGTTTAGCATGTGATACCTCTCCCCCTATTGTATATACTGACACAAAAAAAAATTTAAACTCACATCTTCACTTTTTTCCCGCAGCGAACCAGGCTAAAAAGCATCATAATTTTTACCCCCCAAGCAATTATGGACAAATGGACAGACATCGCCATCACATAATACGTCCGCCTTTTGGGCGGTCATATAAAAACTACTCATCAGCATCCGTTAAATACTATTCACTCACTCACCCCCTTTTGCAAAAAAATGAGCCCCTGAGAAACAATTAAATATGTATGGCCTAATGAGGACAATGTTCGTTGATGTGATAGAATTATTTGTCTGTTTACAACCTTTCTTTGTCTATTTTCACAGCTGTTAGAAGGAAGTTTTGCCAAAGAGGTCAGTCATGAGGTGGATGGATTAATTTTCCAGCCAGCTAAGGAAGTGAGTGGCTTATAATGGGAAGAGTCAAGTGACAGTTTTGTGTCGAACCCAAGCAGTGAACCTTCGTTGTTCCATCCATTATGTGTACTTGACATGAGGTGTCATTGTGCACATCCAAGGTCATGCTAACAAATTAAGGACCCCAGCTCCTCCTACAGCTTGTCAATAGAGGTGACCTACTGAGTCCCCCTGGGGTTCCCGGATGTGAAAAATAAATAGGACCCAAATGTTGTGACATTAAATCACACTGACTCACTCCCTTGTTTTGCTGCTGGGGGGTGGGGGATTCTCCAGTATTTCTAGAGAGGGTCGGGTCATTTTCTATGCTTAATGATTGGAAGGCCAAGTAGTGTGCTGTCTAATATATGGAATAAAACATACGTTTTAGGAGCCTGATGCCCCCTAACCCCCCTCCCCCCCCTTCTGATAAGGGTTAAATAAATACCCTTGTTGTATTATACATGTATAGTGTATTAGTGGTAATACATGTATGCTTACACACAAATTTTGGTATACGATCAGACACATTCACAGTAAGGATGGCAGAACGTGTACTTCCTTGTAGTGCTTCCAGGGATTGACCTGGGGGTCATTCTGCACACCCTAGGTCATGAAAAGAGTTATGGGCCTCGGCTCCTCAGACAGCTTGTCGAGAGAGGTGACTGGGGCAGCCGTGAGGTTCTTCCGTGTGAAAAGGAATAGGACCCCACGCATGTGTCCTGGTGTAAAAAGGAATACGAGCCAAATGTCATGATACGACTGAAATATTGTTGAAAGAGACATAATCATACTCGCTCACTGTGACAAGTAAAACCCAAGGCCCAATGAGGCGTGAAATCAGTGATGTGCTAACACATCGGGTGCTCATCGTGAACATGTGTGTGTGGTGTTGTTGACTGGATCTGGAAAAAATAACATTCTCTTCCACGAAAATGTAGGGAATTATGATACTTCCAAAGTGTGGATACACTGTTTGATATTAGGTTACGTGGAAGAATTGTCATGCCAAAGACGGATTTATTTTTTTGTTCTAGTTGATCATGTTGATTCATGTCTCTAGTTTGAGGTGAATGATTCTAGCCTGCATTTATTTTATTGCCTATTCTAGGCTTATGTGCCAGGACGATGTAATGGTATGCTGAAATGGAAACCTCCAACGCTGAACTCTGTCGACTTCAAATTGCAAATTCGAAAAGAAAATAGGCCAGGGTGAGTTGGTACAGCTGTCCAAAACATGTTTCTCACTAATTAGAAAGTTTCTTAATTATGCCCCCCCTCTAACTAGATCGCTTTGTCCGTCCGTCTGTCCGTCTGTCCATCCGTCTGTCCGTCCGAATTTCTTGTCCGGGCAATATCTCGGTTAATATTTGATGGACAGGATCGAAACTTGCATGGAATGTGGCCAGTGGCTCGTAGTTGTGCAGCGTGGAGTTTATTTTTCCGAGTTCTGGTATAATTTCCAAGAGTTATGGCCCTTTTTCTGAAATCTCTGTGAATGGGACTTGTCCGGGCTGGATCTTGGTTAATATTGTATGGACAAGTATGAAATTTGCATGATATGTGGTCAATGACCCACAGTTGTGCAGCGTAAAGTTTCTCCACGTTTCGCTTATATTTTCAAGAGTTATGGCCCTTTTGTTCCTGAATTCTCCGTGAATTGGGACTTGTCCGGGCTGGATCTCGGTTAATATTGTATGGACAATTATGAAATTTGCAGGATGTGTGGTCAGTGCCCTGTAGTTGTGCAGCGTGAATTTTCTCCGCGTTTCGCATATATTTTCAAGAGTTATGGCCCTTTTTTTCTTCAAATCTTTGTGAATTGGAACTTGTCCGGGCTGGATCTCGGTGAATATTGTATGAACAATTATGAAATTTGCAGGATATGTGATTAGTGCCCTGTAGTTATGCAGCGTGAAGTTTCTTCGCGTTTCGCATATATTTTCAAGAGTTATGGCCCTTTTTTCTTCAAATCTTTGTGAATTGGAACTTGTCCGGGCTGGATCTCGGTGAATATTGTATGAACAATTATGAAATTTGCAGGATGTGTGATCAGTGCCCTGTAGTTGTGCAGCGTGAAGTTTCTCCACATTTCGCCTATATTTTCAAGAGTTATGGCCCTTTTTTCTTCAAATCTTTGTGAATTGGGATTTGTAGGGCTGGATCTCGGTTAATATTGTATGAACAAGTATGAAATACGCATGATATGTGGTCAGTGACCCATGGGTGTGTAGCGTGAAGTTTCTCTGTTTTCTCTGTTTTCAAGAGTTATGGCCCTTTGTTTAAACCTAAGTGAATGGGATATATTTATTTGTCCAAGCTGGATCTCAGTCCATAACTGATTTGAACCAGGAAAATGGCTATATTATATGTTATTCTACATTCCAAAGGAGACAACATAGGTCCTGAAGTATGAAATTGCCCCAAAAACAGTGAATTGGGTACAAAATTCACTGATCGCTTCATAATTTCACCACAATATACTCCCAAGGAATGTAAGTCTCATAACCAGGTCACATTTTCGGATTTGGCGAAAGCCCTGGCGACCATCTTGCATCGAAGCATCGTATTATCACTTGTTGCTTGATATTTGGAATATGTATTATGTGAGGCATGGCAAAAAAGTGACTGAAACAGAATTATGTCTCCCCCAACTATGTTGGGGGGAGACATCTAGTGTTTGTGCTGTCTGTCTGTCTGGATGGATGGATGTCTGTCTGTCTGGATGGATGTCTGTCCGTCCCCTTGCCTTGTCTGCAAGATATCTTGAGAACTACTGGATGGAATTTCCCCAAACTTGGATGGAAGCTTCATTGGGATAGCCCCCTCATTTGATTAGGTTTTGGTGTATGTGCGTGCATTCATCCGTGTCCGGTGTCCGTCCGTCCGTCCATCTACTTGTACATGTATATACAGGCCTTGTCTGCAAGATATCTTGAGAACTACTGGATGGAATTTCACCAAACTTGTATGGAAGCTTCATTGGGATAGCCCCCTCATTTGATTAGGTTTTGGTGTATGTGCGTGCATTCATCCGTGTCCGGTGTCCGTCCGTCCGTCCATGTACTTGCACATGTATATACAGGGCTTGTCTGCAAGATACCTGGAGAACTACTGGATGGAATTTCACCAAACTTGGATGGAAGCTTCATTGGGATAGCCCCCTCATTTGATTAGGTTTTGGTGTATGTGCGTGCATTCATCCGTGTCCGGCGTCCGTCCGTCCGTCCATCTACTTGTACATGTATATACAGGCCTTGTCTGCAAGATATCTTGAGAACTACTGGACAGAATTTCACCCCACTTGGATGGAATCTTCAGTGGGATAGCCCCCTCATTTGATTAGGTTTTGGTTTGTGTGTCTGCATTCATCCATGTCCGGTGTCCGTCCGTCCGTCCATCTACTTGTACATGTATATACAGGGCTTGTCTGCAAGATATCTGGAGAACTACTGGACAGAATTTCACCAAACTTGGATGAAAGCTTCATTGGGATAGCCCCCTCATGTCTGTCCGTCCCCTTGCCTTGTCTGCAAGATATCTTGAGAACTACTGGATGGAATTTCACCAAACTTGGATGGAAGCTTCATTGGGATAGCCCCCTCATTTGATTAGGTTTTGGTGTATGTGCGTGCATTCATCCGTGTCCGGTGTCCGTCCGTCCATCTTCTTGTACATGTATATACAGGGCTTGTCTGCAAGATATCTGGAGAACTACTGCATGGAATTTCACCAAACTTGTATGGAAGCTTCATTGGGATAGCCCCCTCATTTGATTAGGTTTTGGTGTATGTGCGTGCATTCATCCGTGTCCGGTGTCCGTCCGTCCGTCCATCTACTTGCACATGTATATACAGGATTTGTCTGCAAGATATCTGGAGAACTACTGGATGGAATTTCACCAAACTTGGATGGAAGCTTCATTGGGATAGCCCCCTCATTTGGTTAGGTTTTGGTGTATGTGCGTGCATTCATCCGTGTCCGGTGTCTGTCCGTCCGTCCATCTACTTGTACATGTATATACAGGCCTTGTCTGCAAGATATCTTGAGAACTACTGGACAGAATTTCACCCCACTTGGATGGAAGCTTCAGTGGGATAGCCCCTCATTTGATTAGGTTTTGGTTTGTGTGTCTGCATTCATCCATGTCCGGTGTCCGTCCGTCCGTCCATCTACTTGTACATGTATATACAGGGCTTGTCTGCAAGATTGCAAGATATCTGGAGAACTACTGGACAGAATTTCACCAAACTTGGATGAAAGCTTCATTGGGATAGCCCCCTCATTTGATTAGGTTTTGGTGTGTGTGCATGCGTTCATCCGTGTTCGGTGTCCGTCCGTCCATCTACTTGTAATTGTAATTTTGGTCAGCTTTTGTTAGGGTTTTGTTAGGGTGTGTTTGTTTGGGGCATCGTCGCCGTGTGACCAAAATGGTTAGGTGCGACGTTAAACTTCAAACAACCAACCAAATTGTCTGCAAGATATCTGGAGAACTACTGGATGGAATTTCACCAAACTTGGATAGAAGCTTCACTGGGATAGCCCCCTCATTTGATTAGGTTTTGGTGTATGTGCGTGCATTCATCCATGTCCGGTGTCCGTCCGTCCGTCCATCTACTTGTACATGTATATACAGGCCTTGTCTGCAAGATATCTTGAGAAGTACTGGACGGAATTTCACCCCACTTGGATGGAAGCTTCAGTGGGATAGCCCCCTCACTTGATTAGGTTTTGGTGTGTGTGCGTGCATTCATCCATGTCCAGTGTCCGTCCGTCCTTCCATCTACTTGTACATGTATATACAGGGCTTGTCTGCAAGATATCTGGAGAACTACTGGACGGAATTTCACCAAACTTGGATGGAAGCTTCAATGGCATAGCCCCCGCATTTGATCAGGTTTTGGTGTATGTGTGCATGCATGCATCCGTGTCCGGTGTCTGTCCATCCGTTCATCTACTTGTATCGCTTCTTTGTAATTAATATATTTAGATACGCAGCTTTGTTTAAGATACTTATTGCATTCATTTTATAGCACTTTCCCTTAAATAATGTGCCCATTCAAGGCAGGGTGGGAGGATGGGGGAGACGTATGTTTTTGTTAAAAAAACAACCAGCATAGGCTTCATGCCAGAGCGGCAACTCAAGGGTCAAAGCGGAACCTCTAGTTTGATTGATTTCTGTATTAAAAATCTGACATGCAACCTGTGGTTAAAAGCCATGCACAATACTGTACATACAGGGTTCAATGATATCACAGTTAACCTTTTACTGAGTGAACTGGGTTAAATGATATCATAGTTAACCTTTCATCCATTTTCCCACAGCATATGTCAGCCTCCGTATGGCAGCTCCCTTAGTAGGGCTTCCTTTTTACCCCTCAGCCTATTAGGCTGCGGGGTCTTGTCGTTGGCATGTACGTCCGGTCGTCAACAATTCTTGTGATCGATCTAGAAACCGAACCGTTGCTTCTAGAGACTTCAAATGTGGTACACAGAATTGTTGGGTGGTCAACCACAAGCCTATTGAATCTGGACCCGATTGGTTGGAAACTTTGGCGGCCATCTTTAATTTATGCGAAACCATCACAGCTTTCTCGTTACCAAGCTTTCTTTAGAATGACTTACCCTAGGCACACCAAACTTGCCGTGCACATCCATATGCTCATGACCCAGAACCCTATTGAATCTGGACCCGATTGGGTGGAAACTTTGGCGGCCATCTTTAATTTATGCGAAACCATGAATCTTGTGTATCTCGGAAACCATTTTGCTGTTCAGTGTGAAACTTTGTAGAGATTATTGATACATCAAGAAAATTTGAAGGAATGACCAAACCAGTTTTCCTGATTAGGTGAAAGCCTTGGTGGCCATCTTTAATTTATGCAGAATCTTTAATGATGTATTTCTTTGATACCATTGAAGTATTCTATATGAAACTTCTTGTTACCAAGCTTTCTTTAGAACGACTTACCCTAGGCACACCAAACTTGCCGTGCACATTCATATGCTCATTACCCAGAATCCTATTGAATCTGGGCCCGATTGGGTGGAAACTTTGGCGGCTATCTGCAATTTATGCGAAACCATGAATCTTGTGTATCTCGGAAACCATTTTGCTGTTCAGTGTGAAACTTTGTAGAGATTATCGATACATCAAGAAACTTTGAAGGAATGACCAAACCAGTTTTCCTGATTAGGTAAAAGCCTTGGCGGCCATCTTTAATTTATGCAGAATCTTTAATGATGTATTTCTTTGATACCATTGAAGTGTTCTATACGAAACTTGGTATACAGAATCGATGTATCAAGAGACTTGACTTGCACTGAATAACCACATCAATTCTTCTGAGAGGCGGGAAGGATGGCCGGCCATTTTTAATTTATGCAAAATCATTAATGATCTCTATCTCTGATACCGTTCAAGTGCTCGATATAAAATTTGGTAAACATCATCGATGCAGCAAGAGACTTGTGATGAATGACAGAACTGGTTTCTCTGATTGGGTGGAAATCTTGGTGGCCATCTTTAATTTATGCAAAATCTTTAATGATATATATCTCGGATACCATTTAAGTGTTCTATATGAAACTTGGTATACAGCATCGATGTATCAAGACACTCGTAATGAAGATCAGTTCCTCTGAATGACCGGAAGGATAGGCGGCCATCTTTAATTTATGCAAAATCATTAATGATCTCTCTCTGATACCGTTCAAGTGCTCGATGTAAAATTTGATATACATCATCAGTGCATCAAGAAACTTACGATGAATGACAGAACTGGTTTCTCTGATACCGTTTAAGTGCTCGATATAAAATTTGGTAAACATCATCGATGCAGCAAGAGACTTGTGATGAATGACAGAACTGGTTTCTCTGATTGGGTGGAAATCTTGGTGGCCATCTTTAATTTATGCAAAATCTTTAATGATATATATCTCGGATACCATTTAAGTGTTCTATATGAAACTTGGTATACAGCATCGATGTATCAAGACACTCGTAATGAAGATCAGTTCCTCTGAATGACCGGAAGGATAGGCGGCCATCTTTAATTTATGCAAAATCATTAATGATCTCTCTCTGATACCGTTCAAGTGCTCGATGTAAAATTTGATATACATCATCAGTGCATCAAGAAACTTACGATGAATGACAGAACTGGTTTCTCTGATTGGGCGGACTTTCTACATCACTAAGGAACCACTGTTCAGCGACTAATGTTGTCATACTTGGAGACTTCAACAATGACTTTGCTGTCGACTCGGCTGAAACAACCAAGATAAACGACTTCTTCCAAGAGCATGGGCTCTTTCCCTTAATCCACACCCCAACCACAGATCTTAGGACAACCATTGACCAGATTTTCACCAATTTCAAACTCACAGATATACAATTTGGTGTCCATGAAACATATTATTCATATCACAAGGCTGTTTGGATTGCCATCCACCCACCCTCATCCTCTGCTTGATCACAGATGGAAAGAGACAGACAATCAACAGGTACACAGGGATTCATACAGTTATTGCTATCAAAGACTTTTATTATTGTTTAGATTATTATTAGGGTTCAAAGCCAAAATGGCTTGAAGCCTTTTGTTTTTGTTCAGAATATTCTGTTCTTCCGCCATATTTTTCGCACGGGCTATGTCAAAATATTTATTATAATCCTTCAATGCATCCAACATCCCACACTGAATTTATCATATTTTAATCTTTTACAAGCCACTGCTAAAGCATCTCCTGCATTCAACCAAATCTTTCAGGCTTTTACTTATGCATTTTTCATTCATTGTGTACCAATATACACTGACTAAAACTGTCTGGCTGAGGGGTTGTTGCACCTTTTAGGTGCTGCCTCATGTTACACCTTCATTTATCTCGAAGCTTGAGGAGACGAAAATGTCACACAATATAAATACTTTCTTACTGAAAAGTTATATGTTATTTCATATTTGCCAATGTTCACACATAATCAGTTAAATTTTTCGAGAAAGAATGCATCATTTGATGAAACTAATTTTACTATCTCTTATCATGATTCTCTATAGGATTTTTGTGACTATTCTTCTGGTTACATGCAATTTATACCAAATTTAGCATCTCAACTTATCTTTATATAGGACCCATTATATATGCTTTCTCATCACTCTTGTACCATCAATCCTATCAATGTTTCCTGTGTTCATCATAATGGCTGAAAACTGAATGTGCCTGCATGTCGTATCCCATAGATATTGTCAGAGGGTGTAAGACTGACGAACCGTATCTTATTTGTTCTAACAATTGGAGAATGATAGAAACAAGCTCATATTTGCTATCCCATGATCCTCCATGCCATGCAATCTTTTCAGTCTCTTGTGTTCGTAAAATTAGCCAGAGCTGTTGATCACTCTACTAGATTTTATAAAGCGAGAGTGATCACTGTATTACTGTATTGAGAGAGTGATCACTGTATTACTGTATTGAGAGAGTGATCACTGTATTACTGTATTGAGAGAGTGATCACTGTATTACTGTATTGAGAGAGCGATCACTGTATTACTGTATTGAGAGAGTGATTCACTCTTGTCGGTACATGTATTACTCTCCAACACATTTTCATTTTCTAGGAGAGTGATCAATAACTCCCCTGGAGGGAAAGTTAAGCGAGTGATGGAGAGGGCGGTAGAGTGATCACTCTCCTTAAAAACGAAAGACTTTCTCTTGATTTAAAATGAATATCCCTGTTCTTAGAAAAGTCCCGCAAAATGTTCGAAGTCCACCTTTTTTGCTCATTTGCAGGCCTGCAAGTGCCTCCTATCTTTTTGAGTCACTTCTATGTTGTTTTCCTCAAGACTTCCTATATTTCCTATATTTTGACTTTCTCTCATTAAAACTTTATGCTCTGAAATGAGTCAAATTGGCATGAGGAAATACATTTCAGGAAAAAAATAATATGAAAACATTTCAGTCTCTCTTTGTTGAACCAAGCAGCAGAATGGGTCTCTTCAATCACCACCACTATTTCTGCATTCAGTCAAAATAATTTCATTAAACATCACAAAACTACCAAGTTTGAAAAATACAATGTAGTGGTGACCTGTCTTACACTCCTTTTCTTCCTATATTTTCCTATATTTTATAAAGCAAATTCCTATGGGGGGCATATAGCGATCGCTTTGTCCGTCCGTCCGTCTGTCCATCCGTCTGTCCGTCCGAGTTTCTTGTCCGCGCGATATCTCGGTTAATATTTGATGGACAGGATTGAAATTTGCATGGAATGTGGCCAGTACCTCGTAGTTGTGCAGCGTAGAGTTTTTTTCCGAGTTCCGGTATAATTTTCAAGAGTTATGGCCCTTTTCTCCCCGTTTCGCTTATATTTTCAAGAGTTATGGCCCTTTGTTCCTGAAATCTCCGTGAATTGGGACTTGTCCGGGCTGGATCTCGGTTAATATTGTAGGGACAATTATGAAATTTGCAGCATATATGGTCAGTGCCCTGCAGTTGTGCAGCATGAAGTTTCTCCGCGTTTTGCGTATATTTTCAAGAGTTATGGCCCTTTTTTTCTTCAAATCTTTGTGAAGTGGGACTTGTCCGGGCTGGATCTCGGTTAATATTGTATGGACAATTATGAAATTTTCAGGATATGTGATCAGTGCCCTGTAGTTGTGCAGTGTGAAGTTTCTCCGCCTTTCGCTTATATTTTCAAGAGTTATGGCCCTTTTTTTCTTCAAATCTTTGTGAATTGAGACTTGTCCAGGCTGAATCTCGGTTAATGTTGTATGGACAATTAAGAAATTTGCAGGATATGTAGTCAGTGCCCTGTAGTTGTGCAGCGTGAAAGTTTCTCCGCGTTCCGCGTATATTTTCAAGAGTTATGGCCCTTTTTTCTTGAAATCTTTGTGAATTGGGACTTGTCCAGGCTGGATCTCGGTTAATATTGCATGGACAAGTATGAAATTTGCATGATATGTGATCAATGCCCCATAGTTGTGCAGGATGAAGTTTCTCTGCTTTTGGTTATATTTTGAAGAGTTATGATCCTTTGTTTATCAAACCTAAGTGAATGGGATATATTTATTTGTCCAGGCTGGATCTCAGTCCATAAACGAGTTGGAAATGGCTATATATATGTCATTCTACATTCCAAAGCAGACCACATAGGCCCTGAAGTATGAAATTGCCCCAAAAAGAGTTAATTGGGTGCAAAATTCAAAGTTTACTGATCGCTTCATAATTTCACCACAATATACTCCCAAGGAATGTAGGTCTCATTTTCGGATTGGACGAAAGCCCCGGCAACCATCTTGCATCAAAACATTGTATTATCACTTGTTGGTCGATACTTTGAATATGTATTATGCGAGGCATGGCAAAAAAATTGACTGAAATAGAATTTTCATAATCATGAAGGCCTCCACCGATCAATACAGAACAGAACAATGGCGGGGCAGTGTCTGATTGCTTCCTTCCTGTGTTTGGTAAATTTCCTTCTATATTTTCACTGTGAGCCACTTGCAGGCCTGCCTTTGCAATTGTGCCATTGCAACACAGTTTATTAGCTGTTAATTTTCTTATGCATCATGTTTTTTGAAGCGAGTGATGGAGAGGGCGGTAGAGTGATCACTCTCCTTAAAAACGAAAGACTTTCTCTTGATTTAAACTGAATATCCCTGTTCTTAGAAAAGTCACGCAAAACGTTCGAAGTCCACCTTTTTTGCTCATTTGCAGGCCTGCAAGTGCCTCCTATCTTTTTATACGCCCGCCAAAAGGCGGACGTATTATGTGATGGCGGTTTCCGCCCGTCTGTCAGTGTGTCCGTCCGTCCGTCCTTCGTGTCCGGTCTATATCTGGGACAGTTTTCTATCTACAGTTCTAATTTTTGGTGAGTGGATACCCTACATGGAGACGATGTGTCGCGTACCAAAATCAAGGTCGAGGTCAGAGGTCAAAGGTCACTGGCCTCAAAAACAGGAAAGCATTGAAGTGTTCGTGTCCGGTCTATATCTGTGAACGTTTTTCTATCCACAGTTGCAATTTTTTGTGAGTGGATACACTAGGTGGAGACGATGTGTCGCGTCCCAAAATTGAGGTCAGAGGTCAAAGGTCACTTGCCTAAAATCAGGAAATCATTGATCATTGACAGTTTTCTATCTACAGTTCTAATTTTTGGTGAGTGGATGGCCTATGGGGGGAATGATGTGTTGCATACCAAATGTAGGTCAGAGGTCGAAGGTCAAAGGTCACTGTGACCCCAAAATCAGGAAATTATCAAAAATACTTTTATTTTTGTGTCAGTAGATACATTAGTGGGACACGATGTGTCACCTACCAAAATGTAGGTCAAGGTCAAAGTCAAGGCCACTGTCACCCCAAAATCGTGAAATTGTTAAAAATTATGATTTTTTGAGTCCATTGAGAAATTACAGGGAGCCGTTTTGTCATGTACCAAAATTTAGGTCCAGGTCAATAGACAAGGTCACTGTGACCCCAGAATCAAGGTCAAAGGTCAGTGTGACCTAAAAATCAGGAAATCATTAAAAATTACTAATTGTTTGTGAGTGGATTCAATAGGGGAAAATGAAGTGTCGCATACCAAAACTTAGGTCAAGGTCAAAGGTCACTGTGACCCCAAAATCAGGAAATTATTAAAAATAACATTTTTTGTGTCAGATACATTACGGGGACACGATGTGTCACATACCAAAATGTAAGTCAAGGTCAAAGTCACTGTGACCCCAAAATCATGAAATTGTTAAAAATCATGATTATGTGTGTCCATTGATACAAGTACCAAAATTTAGGTCAAGGTCAATAGTGTATGTCACTGTGACCCTCAAAATCATGAAATTCATAAAAATCATGATTTTGTTGTGTTCATTGATACATTGAGGGAAGACGATGTGTCGTGTACCATAATTTAGGTCAAGGTCACTGTGACCCCCAAATCAAGAAATCATTAAAAGTCACATTTTCATATGCCTGTCGAAGATGAAGTCGTGTAATGCGATGTTGCGTTCTGTCCATTCATCCATTAACATTTGTTGTCCATGCGATATCTCTAGTTTCAAGGTATGTATTGGTACCAAACTTTGAGTATACCTTAATCGCATGGCAACGAGGAGCCATACATTTTGAGATCAATTTGTCAAAGGTCAAGGTCACAGTCCCCCAAAACTGAATCAAGTTTAGCTGACTGTGTTATATGTAGGTTGGAATATTCAGAGTTCTCTCCCATACATGTACATGGCATTTGTCCTGTGGAGTTGTCTCCCATGTTTGAAACAGGTACATTTAGTTAAACTGTTGTGAAATTAAAACCATACATTTACTAATTGTCCCCCGCTACTTAGTAGGGGGGGGACTTAGAAACACCGGTGTCCGTGATTCCGTAATTCCGTGATTCCGTAATTCCGTAATTCCGTAAGATTTTCTTGTCCGGACAATAACTCGTGAACGATTTAACCGATCAACTTCAAACTTGGGGTGTGCCTTGACATTGGTGAGAGGGCGGTTGGGATTGTTTTTCAGCAATGTGCGTAATCTAATATGGCCGCCGTCAGCCATATTGGATTATAAGCAATTGGATCTTAGTTTTTCTTGTCCGGACAATAACTCGTGAACGATTTAACCGATCAACTTCAAACTTGGTGTGTGCCTTGACATTGGTGAGAGGACGGTTGGGATTGTTTTCAGCAATGTGCGTAATCAAATATGGCCGCCGTCAGCCATTTTGGATTATAAGCAGTTCGATCTTAGATTTTCTTGTCCGGACAATAACTCGTGAACGATTTAACCGATCAACTTCAAACTTGGGGTGTGCCTTGACATTGGTGAGAGGACGGTTGTGATTGTTTTTCAGCAATGTGCGTAATCAAATATGGCCGCCGTCAGCCATTTTGGATTAGAAGCAGTTCGATCTTAGATTTTCTTGTCCGGACAATAACTCGTGAACGATTTAACCGATCAACTTCAAACTTGGGGTGTGCCTTGACATTGGTGAGAGGACGGTTGGGATTGTTTTTCAGCAATGTGCGTAATCAAATATGGCCGCCGTCAGCCATTTTGGATTATAAGCAGTTCGATCTTAGATTTTCTTGTCCGGACAATAACTCGTGAACGATTTAACCGATCAACTTCAAACTTGGGGTATGACTTGACATTGGTGAGAGGACGGTTGTGATTGTTTTTCAGCAATGTGCGTAATCTAATATGGCCGCCGTCAGCTATATTGGATTATAAGCAGTTGGATCTTGTCCGGACAACAACTCGAGAACGATTCAACCGATCTACTTCATATGTGGGGAGTACCTTGACATTGGTGAGAGGAGGATTAGGATTGTTTTTCAAGGACGTGCTTGATCCAATATGGCCACCATCAGCCATACTGGATTTCATTGGATTTTAAGCAGTTTGATCTTGTGCGGACAATAACTGGAGTACGATTCAACTGATCTACTTCAAACTTGGGGAGTGCCTTGACATCGGTGAGAGGACGGTTTGGATTTTTTTTCAGCGATGTGCATAATCCAATATGGCCACCGTCAGCCATATTGGATTATAAGTAGTTGGATCTTAGATTTTCTTGTCCGGACAATAACTCGTGAACAATTTAATCGATCAACTTCAAATTTGGGGTGTGCCTTGACATTGGTGAGAGGACAGTTGGGATTGTTTTTCAGCAATGTACCTAATCTAATATGGCCGCCGTCAGCCATATTGGATTGTGAGCTGTTTGATCTTGTCCGGACAATAGCTGGAGTACGATTCAACTGATCTACTTCAAACTTGGGGAGTCCCTTGACCTTAGTGAGAGGACAGTCATGTATTATGTTTTATGGATGTGCATAATCCAATATGGGTGCCATCTGCTGTATTAGATTTATGTTAAGCTCATCAGCGATATCTCCATTTTCAAATCATACTGTTATCAATGATATGAGATATCAACGACCCCAAAAAATCGACCATAGAGGTCCATGGCCCCCGCAGCAGCAGCGCCAGTTATGGTGGATGTAATCCACCATAACTGGTGCTGCTAGCGGGGGACATGGACCTCTATGGTCGATTTTTTTAATGGGGAGAGGAGTCCTTTATGAACTTCATACCTGTTTATTAACTCAAGAACAAATATTTACTTCATCACTTTCTTCTTCCTTCATCAGGACTGCACAAATTGAAAATTCTGCTTAACCCAAATATGGGTTACGCTAAAAAATTTTGGGTAACTCTTCTCTGATTTGCATAACCCATCACTATTGTATACAGGTTAATATCCGTAATTCAAGTGAACTGAAAATGGGTTACGCATAATGAAAATTGCGTAACCAAACCTATTGTTCGCGCAATTTGTGCAGCCCTGTTCATGAAAAATTCTCTCGCCTGAAAGGAATCCATTTGCAGGAAAACCACTATTTTGTTGTGTTTGACTATTGTCGATTTCAGTATTGGATATGTGAGCTCTTGACTCTTGATTCAAGGTCAACTTGTTACCAAGAGTTAAGCTCATTTTAGGTTATCATTCAGTCTAACATGTGATATATGTTACATTGTTGGAGGCACGAAATTGTAGACCTTTAGTAAACAACCTTGAAATTTGGACCAATGTAATTCCAGATATACGGGCGTATATTGAAGCCCCTTGGGCTCTTGTTAAGTCATTTCTTTGTTGTTTTCCTCAAGACTTCCTATATTTCCTATATTTTGACTTTCTCTCATTAAAACTTTATGCTCTGAAATGAGTCAAATTGGCATGAGGAAATTCATTTCAGGAAAAAATAATATGAAAACATTTCAGTCTCTCTTTGTTGAACCAAGCAGCAGAATGGGTCTCCTCAATCACCACCACTATTTCTGCATTCAGTCAAAATAATTTCATTAAACATCATAAAACTACCAAGTTTGAAAAATACAATGTAGTGGTGACCTGTCTTACACTCCTTTTCTTCCTATATTTTCCTATATTTTATAAAGCAAATTCCTATATTTATGCCCCCCTCTAATTAGAGGGGGGGCATATAGCGAACGCTTTGTCCATCCGTCCGTCCATCCGTCTGTCGTACCGTCTGTCCGTCCGAGTTTCTTGTCCGCGCGATATCTCGGTTAATATTTGATGGACAGGATTGAAACTTGCATGGAATGTGGCCAGTACCTCGTAGTTGTGCAGCATAGAGTTTTTTCCGAGTTTCGGTATAATTTTCAAGAGTTATGGCCCTTTTTCTGAAATCTCTGTGAATGGGACTTGTCCGGGCTGGATCTTGGTTAATATTGTATGGACAAGTATGAAATTTGCATGATATGTGGTCAGTGCCCCACAGTTGTGCAGCGTAAAGTTTCTCCCTGTTTCGCTTATATTTTCAAGAGTTATGGCCCTTTGTTCCTGAAATCTCCGTGAATTGGGACTTGTCCGGGCTGGATCTCGGTTAATATTGTAGGGACAATTATGAAATTTGCAGCATATGTGGTCAGTGCCCTGTAGTTGTGCAGCATGAAGTTTCTCCGCATTTTGCATATATTTTCAAGAGTTATGGCCCTTTTTTTCTTCATATCTTTGTGAAGTGGGACTTGTCCGGGCTGGATCTCGGTTAATATTGTATGGACAATTATGAAATTTTCAGGATATGTGGTCAGTGCCCTGTAGTTGTACAGTGTGAAGTTTCTCCGCCTTTTGCATATATTTTCAAGAGTTATGGCCCTTTTTTTCTTCAAATCTTTGTGAATTGAGAGTTGTCCAGGCTGAATCTCGGTTAATGTTGTATGGACAATTAAGAAATTTGCAGGATATGTAGTCAGTGCCCTGTAGTTGTGCAGCGTGAAGTTTCTCCGCGTTTCGCTGATATTTTCAAGAGTTATGGCCCTTTTTTCTTGAAATCTTTGTGAATTGGGACTTGTCCAGGCTGGATCTCGGTTAATATTGCATGGACAAGTATGAAATTTGCATGATATGTGATCAATGCCCCATAGTTGTGCAGGATGAAGTTTCTCTGCTTTTGGTTATATTTTGAAGAGTTATGATCCTTTGTTTATCAAACCTAAGTGAATGGGATATATTTATTTGTCCAGGCTGGATCTCAGTCCATAAACGAGTTGGAAATGGCTATATATATGTCATTCTACATTCCAAAGCAGACCACATAGGTCCTGAAGTATGAAATTGCCCCCAAAAGAGTTAATTGGGTGCAAAATTCAAAGTTTACTGATCGCTTCATAATTTCACCACAATATACTCCCAAGGAATGTAGGTCTCATTTTCGGATTGGACGAAAGCCCCGGCGACCATCTTGCATCAAAACATTGTATTATCACTTGTTGGTCAATACTTTGAATATGTATTATGCGAGGCATGGCAAAAATTTGACTGAAATAGAATTTTCATAATCATGAAGGCCTCCACCGACCAATACAGAACAGAACAATGGCGGGGCAGTGTCGGAAGGGGGGGCATACAATTGAGCAATCTCTGATTGCTTCCTTCCTGTGTTTGGTAAATTTTCTTCTATATTTTCTCTTATATCTTCACTGTGAGCCACTTGCAGGCCTGCCTTTGCAATTGTGCCATTGCAACACAGTTTATTAGCTGTTAATTTTCTTATGCATCATGTTTTTTGAAGGAGTATTTAAGTTTGGTATATTTTTTTCAGATACGACACGTTTGAAGACCCGACCGGCATGATGGAGAAGTTTCACTATGGCACACACTACTCTAATGCTGCGGGGGTCATGCA
Source organism: Hanleya hanleyi (assembly GCA_036873755.1). Lineage (NCBI taxonomy): Eukaryota > Metazoa > Mollusca > Polyplacophora > Lepidopleurida > Hanleyidae > Hanleya > Hanleya hanleyi. The sequence continues at coordinate 20,657 of JAVTVY010010061.1, forward strand.
TTACATGATCAGAATGGAGCCATTTACTACTCTTCATATACAACTACAGAATGGCCGGTAAGCTCACCCTCCCCCCAACCCCCCACTCCACCCAAACTCCACCCCATCCTTCTTTTACTGGAATGGGCTGGAACGAAATATTCCACTCAATGATTTTTCGCTGTGAACTGAAAATAACTGAATCTGTATTCAATTTAACTTTATTGTGACCTTTATGAAGTACGCAGATCAGGGGGAGACAACTCCCAACACAAAATAACAACCCTTTGAAAAAATAACAGGAAAAAAAGTTCCAACTGTGATGCCGGGGAGTTGGGGGATGGGGGCTGAGGCAGGGGAGATTTTTCCACTCAGCATTCCTGAGTATGTGCTCAGCATTGCTGATAACATCTCTATTATTTTCATTTTGATCTCGACATGTTAGGTCGATCCCACTCTATAAAATGGCAGTAATAAAAGGTTATGTTTGCTCAATAAATCAGTTTACATAATGAATTCAGCAAAATCCTCTTCAGGTGCACACAGACATGCATATTTATCACCATCAATTGGTAATAAAAAAATCTATGAAATTTGCATAATAATAGGCCAAATACTTGTCACACTATTGAAACAACATTGGCAAATTAATTTTAGGCCATGGAACAATAGATAGATTAATGCGCCTGAAGTTTGGAGCATTGGTTAAGAAAGTTATCGAGCAAATATGACCATTTTTACCTCCATTTTAGAGAGCATGATCTCCCTAACCTGCTGAAATAATTGTTGAAATTGTTAAGAAGGTTTTATTGTCTACTTCCAGATATTGTTGTTACTGATTCATGTTCTGTTATGTATTTCTTCAGGTTTGACGTAGCTGACCGTCAGTTCCACTCCATCCAAAGTTCCTGGTATTCTCTCATGGAAAACCCTAATGACGTCAAAGAACTTATCCCAGAATTCTTTTATCTCCCAGAATTCCTCACCAATATGAATGGTATGGACAGATATATCGCATAACATTTGATTGGTTCCTCAATTGTGTGTACATGGCCAATACTATTTTTTAACCCTGAGTTAGATGTATTTTTATAGCATTTAATATATAATGTTTGATATAAGTACTGCAGGTAAAATAAAAATCTGTTCTTCATCTGATGTAATCAAGTATAAATGCACAGTAATTTAGACAGGGTCATAGGTCATGACTCATATTGTATCATTGCGCCATGCTGACTGTGTTCTGTTGTAGAGTTTGACCTGGGCAGACTACAGATCAAGAAAGGTACAGTTAGTGATGTTATGTGACATGTTGACCATGTTCTGTTGTAGAGTTTGACCTGGGCAGACTAGAGATCAGTAAAGGTACAGTATGTTATTTGACATGCTGACTATGTTCTGTTGTAGAGTTTGACCTTGGCAGCTAGACTACAGATCAGTGAAGGCACAGTTAGTGATGTTATGTGACATGTTGACCATGTTCTGTTGTAGAGTTTGACCTGGGCACACTACAGATCAGTGAAGGTACAGTTAGTGATGTTATGTGACATGTTGACTGTTCTGTTGTAGAGTTTGACCTGGGCAGACAACAGATCAGTAAAGGTAGAGTTAGTGATGTTATGTGACATGTTGACTGTTCTGTTGTAGAGTTTGACCTGGGCACACTACAGATCAGTGAAGGTACAGTTAGTGATGTTATGTGACATGTTGACTGTTCTGTTGTAGAGTTTGACCTGGGCACACTACAGATCAGTGAAGGCACAGTTAGTGATGTTATGTGACATGTTGACCATGTTCTGTTGTAGAGTTTGACCTGGGCACACTACAGATCAGTGAAGGCACAGTTAGTGATGTTATGTGACATGTTGACTGTTCTGTTGTAGAGTTTGACCTGGGCACACTACAGATCAGTGAAGGTACAGTTAGTGATGTTATTCGACATATTGACTGTTCTGTTGTAGAGTTTGACCTGGGCACACTACAGATCAGTGAAGGTACAGTTAGTGATGTTATGTGACATGTTGACTGTTCTGTTGTAGAGTTTGACCTGGGCACACTACAGATCAGTGAAGGTACAGTTAGTGATGTTATGTGACATGTTGACTGTTCTGTTGTAGAGTTTGAACTGGGCAGACTACAGATCAGTAAAGGTAGATTTAGTGATGTTATGTGACATGTTGACTGTTCTGTTGTAGAGTTTGACCTGGGCAGACAACAGATCAGTAAAGGTAGAGTTAGTGATGTTATGTGACATGTTGACTGTTCTGTTGTAGAGTTTGACCTGGGCACACTACAGATCAGTGAAGGTACAGTTAGTGATGTTATGTGACATGTTGACTGTTCTGTTGTAGAGTTTGACCTGGGCACACTACAGATCAGTGAAGGCACAGTTAGTGATGTTATGTGACATGTTGACCATGTTCTGTTGTAGAGTTTGACCTGGGCACACTACAGATCAGTGAAGGCACAGTTAGTGATGTTATGTGACATGTTGACTGTTCTGTTGTAGAGTTTGACCTGGGCACACTACAGATCAGTGAAGGTACAGTTAGTGATGTTATTCGACATGTTGACTGTTCTGTTGTAGAGTTTGACCTGGGCACACTACAGATCAGTGAAGGTACAGTTAGTGATGTTATGTGACATGTTGACTGTTCTGTTGTAGAGTTTGACCTGGGCACACTACAGATCAGTGAAGGTACAGTTAGTGATGTTATGTGACATGTTGACTGTTCTGTTGTAGAGTTTGACCTGGGCACACTACAGATCAGTGAAGGCACAGTTAGTGATGTTATGTGACATGTTGACCATGTTCTGTTGTAGAGTTTGACCTGGGCACACTACAGATCAGTGAAAGGTACAGTTAGTGATGTTATGTGACATGTTGACTGTTCTGTTGTAGAGTTTGACCTGGGCACACTACAGATCAGTAAGAATACAGTTAGTGATGTGTCTTTACCCAAGTGGGCCAGTTCACCTGAAGACTTCATATTCAAACACAGGAAAGCTCTGGTAAGCATCATACAGCTTGGGTCTGTAAATGGAATAGACTGCTTACCTCCCCTGTATTTTCATACAGTACATGTTGCTGGATCTGTAATTGCAATAGACCGCTTGGTTTTCGTCAGACCACCGAAGTCAAGCAACGTTAAGCCCGGTCAATACTTGGATGGGTGACCGGGTGCTGCGCTGGCTGGGCTGATCAGTGTCCCGGGTAATAGGAACAGTGAGCTCTCTCGTGTTCTGGCAGATGTAGGCACCGTTGTGATATGACTGAAACAAGGTTGAAAACGACGTTAAACCCTACTACTCACTCACTCACTCGCTTACCTCCCCTGTTTGTTCATGCAGCAGAAAGGTCACGGCCAGCAGTCATTTCGCTGCCCATATGGACTATTTTCGAATTCAAATTGCGTTGGCTGATAATTCTAGCAGCCTGATTGGTTATCACCGTTTATGTCACCTTTCATTGGGCCAGGATCGTTCGTTCTCCTGGTGTGGGGGTGTTTATTCAGATTCAAAACATTCCACAATGTGGAGAATGAGTCTAGATGCAGACATAATTTTGAACTGATGACTGCCGGTCGTAACCTGTCTACTGTATGGACATACAGGGGAGGTAACCAGTCTATACGGGGGAGGTAACCAGTGTATACAGGGAAGGTATCCAGTGTGTACAGGGGAGGTAACCAGTCTATACAGGGGAGGTAACTATTGCATACAGGGGAGGTAACCAGTCTATACAGGGGTGGTAACCAGTGTATACAGGGGAGGTAACCAGTGTATACAGGGGAGGTAACCAGTCTATACAGGGAAGGTAACCAGTGAGGTAATCACTGTATACAGGGGAGATAACCAGTCTATAATTGGAAATGGTTTATACTTCAATCATTGATCTGGAAGGTGATGAAACGTCCAAGAAAATATGTTTATAACCCTCATAATTAGCCACGTCATTCGGCAATTGCTGAAATAAATACCAATACTAAACTTACATCACTCCTGCATATGGTCACAGAGCAGAAGCCTATCTCGGCGAGATTGACCCATATTTTCGCAGGTCGCCAGGTCAAACTGTGTCAATTTATCATGAATTGATTGTTACCACCATATCTAAAGATTGACTATGCCAAAGAGCACCAGTGAGTGAGTGTGTGAGTTGGGTTCAACGTTATTTTCAACCTTGTTTCTGTCATATCGTGACAGTGCCTACATGTGCCAGAACATGAGATTGCTCACAATTCCTATTACCCTGGACAGTGATCTGCCCACCCAGTTCAGCATCTGGTCTGCTGTACTGTACTTGCTGGGCTATTCAGTGTCCAGGGAAATAGGCACCAGTCTTATTCCACCTATGTATATGGTCTTAAAGCAGAAGCTTAGTAAAAATCAGTGACATTGTCCTATTTCTTTCTGGGTCAAATTGGTCAAATTTGTCCATTTTTGTTTGACTGCTTATTATCACCATATTTCAAGTAAGATAAGGCCTAGGGTTACTGAACCTACACGACACACATGTCAAGGACTACAGCCAAAATTGTCTTTAGGGTATTGTCATCATGTATGTATGTATTTTCATCCGTTTTTGTTTTCTCATTTACCATCATATCTCAAGAATGAATATACCTAGGTGCACCAAATTTACATCACACATGCATGTGGTTACGAAACAGAAAACTATAAAAATTAGTGAGATTGACCCAGTTTTTTGGGGTCACCAGGTCAGAATATGTTGATTTGTCACCATTTAATTATCTCAAAAATGTCTGCTTGGAAGCACCAAATTGGCATAACACATGCACGTGGTCATAGAGCAAAAATCTATCACAAAGTGAGATTGACCTATATTATGGGGTTCACTTGGTCAAATTGTTTCCTTTTTGTCACATTTTGGTTTTGAACTGCCTCGGGGCTAACGGAACTTAAATTGGACTTCAGCCAAAACTGGCATTGGACATGTTCGAGTATTGTCATCATGTGTATGTGTGTATGTAATATGTCCATCAATGTCTGCCATTACCATATCTCAAGGATATACAAGAGTACCACACTTCAATTTTATAGGCATGTGATCGTGATACAGAAGCCTTATAAAAATTAGTCTGATGAGCCCATGATTCACTATTTAGTTAAACTGTCACCAATTGCTTGTTATCATCAACTGTGCCTTCTTTAACAAGGGCCATATTTTAATACTGCCAATGCTGAGAGTTTCTCAGTGCATTGCACGGTTCATGTTTATTAAAAATGTTGAAATGATATCTATGTTATCCATTCAATCTTGTCTGTAGGAGTCAGAGATTGTCTCGTCTAACCTCCATCACTGGATTGATCTGATATTTGGATACAAACAGAAAGGACAGGCTGCAGCAGAGGCTCTCAATGTCTTCTTCTACTGTACTTATGAAGGTATGTGACCAACATAGTACAATAGTACCGGTACCAGTGTACTAACAGAAAGGACAGCCTGCAATAGAGGCCCTCAGTTCTTGGACTGAAAGACAAATTTCATTCTGCCCACATCTTGTAGAGCAACTGTGAATGATTTTGATTCTTTGATATAGGCAAAATAGTTTTGAGGAACTGGCTCCTAAAGTGACTTAAATATTAAATATTGCCAAGAGCGGCAATGTCGGGGGCCAAGGTAAATCCAACATGGCCGCTGCCAGTGGCAGAAACAAATAAAAATTCATTCTCTTCTTTGGTTGATGTTGCCTAAAGGGGTCAACGGAGCAGGACTTTTCCGATAAATTTGGGTGATATACATTTGAGAATAGCGGGAAAACTATTGAAGCTGTCGTGAAATGGTTGGCATGTTTCGGACACAATTCAAGATGGCGGCCAAACCACGTGACCTAGGAGCAAACTTTTTACATATTCCAGATCACCGTATCATATAACATATATTTAGTCAATTTCCCCTTCGAAATCGGTTACTTGAAAATCATTTGCAGTGGTTACCTCGCCTCAAGATCTCGCTTAAGATTGTCTTCCACGCCAGTCCGACCTATAGGTGGCGCCACCTGGGGGCCAAGTTAAATTTCATTTCTGGACAAAAACTGAACAGATTCTTTTCAAATTTGGTATGTGGTACCTCGCCTCAAGATATCACTTGAGATTGTTTTCACGCCATTCTGCGTATAGGTTGCGCCAGCTGGGGACCAAGTGGAAGTTTTGTTTCCGTACATTAACTTTTGAATGGTTCGGTGGTATGGTTCCATAACATAGTGTACACAGTGGTATGGTACCATATCATAGTGTACACTGTGGTATGGTACCATAACGTAGTGTATACAGTGGTATGGTACCATAACATAGTGTACACAGTAGTATGGTATCATAACATAGTGTACACAGTGGTATGGTTCCATAACATAGTGTACGCAGTGGTATGGTACCATAACATAGCGTACGCAGTGGTATGGTACCATAACATAGTGTACGCAGTGGTATGGTAACATAACATATGTACACAGTGGTATGGTACCATAACAGTGTACACAGTGGTATGGTACCATAACATAGTGTACACAGTGGTATGGTACCATAACATAGTGTACACAGTGTTATGGTACCATAACATAGTGTACTCAGTGGTATGGTACCATAACATAGTGTACACAGTGGTATGGTACCATAACATAGTGTACACAGTGGTATGGTACCATAACATAGTGTACACAGTGGTATGGTACCATAGTGGTTATTACCTCTTCAGGGCTGTTCCAGAAAAAAGTATGTGGGATGGTGGGGGGGGGGAAGATTTTTTCTGACCCCAACCACCCTTGTATCATTTATGCTATCTATCTCTCTCACCCCAATCTGGAACAGCCCTCAGTATTATGGTACCTGAGGAGACACATGCACACTGATGGGGAATAGATGTGTACAAGACCAATAATGCTGTAACAAGAAAACAACGTTTGCTTTTATTCAAATTTCAATCAGTTTCTTTCTTTTCATGGTGACAGGTGCTGTTGACTTGGATGCGATCACTGATGCCAAACAAAGAGCTGCTCTAGAAGGAATGATAAACAACTTTGGTCAGACACCAACACAGTTACTCAAGGTATACGACCTGGGATACAATCTTACCGAGGGATTAGTAGCCCCATTAGTAGAATGTGAAGTGTCAACAGCGTATATGACTATCTGACATCATGCCATGACAAATGAAGTTTCACCCAGATTGGCTCGAAGTCAAGGATAAAAAATACCATATTGCCTGTTTATTATTTTCATGTTCACGATACTATTGTGTATATTTTCACAACTATTTTTCCTACATGGGATGTATTTGAAAACCGGCCTGTGTTGGAAGATTCAGCAGAAGAGCCCTGAAATTAATGGCAGATGTATTAATTGTCCTGTGCTTGTTGATAAAAGAAGGGAGGTTATAAATAGGTAGTGTATGCTCTGGACAGACACACTGACTGAAGGTAATTCCCCACTGTCAGTAATGACAACGACAATCATATATTGTTTGGATAGAAGTTTGGATGGACTTTTATGAGGGTCGGGTTATATTCTTATCTGATCAAATTGGGTCTTGCATGAATTCAGCATTTCAGATTGAGAGATAATTTTGTTGAAACTTGAGACATCAGAGTATATCTTGAATAAGGGGTCATGAAATCAAGCCATGAATTTGATGCTTTGCCTATTATGTAATATCTACCCCTCACCAAAAACCTCACCTTGTCTTAAGGCCATCAATAAAAATATAAGGATTTCCGTTAACCCGACTGACTCTTGCTTATCGCCACGTAAAAAAAAATTGGCAATTGGCTTTTTTTTGTCGCATTTAATATCACAGTTTTAACCACCAATGTGCTATGATCAATTCTTTTGTCATTCATGTTGTACTACTTCAGGTCGTCTGTTGTACATTGCATTGGAAGGTACCATCCAACAGATTTATGATACTTTGGACTACATATATACTATTATTCATGGTGTCTGAGTCCTCTTCTCCAAATACAGAGGAGAAAAAAGAAAAAAAAAACCTGCCTACCTACCTACTGTCAATTTTCCAAGTATGTTTCAGGCAACACAGATATAATTATGAAAGGCCTAATATCTAATATCTACCTCCCACCAGGAGCCTCACCCTAGGAGAATGTCGTTTAAAGAAGCAGTGGATCAGGCCGTGAAGACGGACAAACCTCTGAGTGTGCTCCATTTCCTCAAAGACCTGAAAACTTTCTTCGTTGAGGTCAGTTCATTGTCATTATATATTCTTCAGGACACCATATTGATTACTGATTGTATTTCATGCAGGTATCTATACATAACAATATAAATACCACCATTATGAATACAGTAAATTTGTATGTGTTTATTGATATACTTTAAGATCCCGTCCCAATCACGGATTTGTTTTCTTGTTCATTGTTGAATAAATGACGCCTAAAATTGCACCATTGAAGGCCAAGAATGAACATCACAGGACTTTACTTAAAAGTAGTACATATTAACATAATATCAGAGGAGGGTGACTTCTAGGTACGACTTATAGCGTTGGACACAACGATTTTCATCAGATACTGTGATGGGTGACCGGGTGCTGTACTGGCTGGGCTGATAATTGTCTAGGGTAATAGGAACTGTGAGCACTCGCGTGTTCTGGCACATGTAGGCACCATCGATATCTTGATATGACTGAAACAAGGTTGAAAATGACGTTAAACCCTACTACTCACTCACTCCTTCTAGATCAATATTTTGACCTATATTGTCATTGTCATCATGATGACTAGTATGAGCTTCCTCTAACCCCTGGTCATGACGACGCATAGTATATTATAGATTGTCTTTGTCTGGGGTCAGAGAATTATAACCTGAACATAGTAATTGGTGAACCTTGTCCTGGTAAAACAATCTGTAAAAAAATCTGGCCGTTTCATTGCACTTACCTCGTGTGATGCAGCATTGCCTCTTGGGGTCTCTCCACTGTGAAAAAACAGAGATAAGATGTGATAATTTGACTCCAAATGTCATTGGGGCCGGAGATATTTATATTGTGTCAGAACTTGGTCAGTCAGAGCAAGATTTTGAAAAAGTTAAATAAAAGCGGCTGTATTAGTTTAGAAAACAACTTGTGAAAAGGGGTCTGAGCTTGTAGGGGTGTTATTCAGTAATCCATTGGTGTGAGTTGAGCACAAAAGAATGGCTGAATGCATGATTTATATGGTATTTTTGACCAGGACAAGGGCACCAGCAACGCTTCGTGGTTTTGCCATTTGTTTTGATGTGATAATTCTCTGTCTCCAGCCAAAGACAATCTATAGCATACTATCCATCATTGTGGCCAGGAATACACATTCTAACCCTAGACCACAAATGTAGACCTTTAACCTACGTCAAACAATTAATTACTGGAATTCCTTTCTAGCAAACTGAATTCTTCGATCTAGTCAGATCTGTATGAAACTTGATAGTTGAAATACATATTCATATCAAAGGTGCTCGTGAAAGCATTCATTGCTTCCTATCAGTTTATATCGGTACGTTTCCCATTTCAACCAACCATGTGAATTTCCACTTCATTGTATATGGAGATGTGTCAAGTCATCTCTGCTGCTTACATTCGCGGCATTGATCTCTCTTCCCTTTTCATGCAATCCAACTAAATGATGACATGAATAAATGTGAATACGGTGAAAATATTGATCTACAAAAGGCTTCTCGCTAAAATAGTTGTCTTCCTCCTGTATTATTCAATCAGTGGATCCTAATGCTTTTAATATGATAGAGTATCCTAGCCTGATAAAACAACTAGAACTGAGGTAAATATGAGAGTAGATGTTGTGATGTTGATTAATGTTATCAAAGGGTGACAGTCAATCTTTTTCTGCAGGTATCATCTGACCTTGACCCCTTGGTGTTTGTGAATGTCCCGAGGAGTCAACAGCGTTCCATCATTCAACATGGCATGCCAGATTCTATGGTTTGTACATACCCAATATCTTCACCTCTCATCCCTGATTGACCTCACTTCTTCACTTCTCATCCCTGATTGACCTCACCTTATTACATTGATCTGTTAATAGTTATCTACTCCCATGCTCAACTCTTACATATTTAGTCACTTCAGTTGAATGTTCACTGTTCACCTCAGCCATCTACAGGTGAACATGCAGTGTCAGTGTAATAACTTGCTAGGATCCCTTGATTGTCCAATCAATCATTTCTATCATTCAATGGTAGAAGGGAGACTACTCTTCCTCTCACTACTACGAGTAGTTCCCCTAATTCCCCCGTCTTAGTTCCCACAGCATTTGTGCATGTTAGCATTTGAAGTATTTTAATTGACTCAAAAGTTTTTTTTCACCCACAGCTTTCTCATTTTTTACACCCGCCCAAGTTGTATGCCTTATTTGATGGCAGTTTCTGTCCATAGCTATATCAAGGGCAGACAGTGTGTTATGTACCAAAATTTAGATCAAGGTCAAGGTCACTGTGACCCCAAAATCAGGAAATGAGAGACGGTGTTTTGTGTGGGTATATATTGAAGCGAATTTTGGCTGTTGTTATAAACCGGTTTAATAAAGTGAAGTTGTGTATTATCAGAATGATTTCTGTCTCTCTGTCAGCTTTTTGTTATCAATCTGTGTACCAGGGTTGAGCCATGATAGATAAAGACCACAAGCTTTTGTTCTTAACCCTGGCACAGGATGCTTTAGTCAGTGCTGATCGGCTGTTCTCGGTTGTTGTTCTATGTGGCGACTGGTGCATCACTTTTAGTTTTCACCTCAACAGATCACAGTAACCAGCTCTGGTATAATGGGTGTCCATGGTTGGCTGCCTTATGATAGATCCATCTCGAACTATTTCACCTTCCAGCGGGATCCATCGACTGTCCCTGGTTCAAGGTCGGTTCATACATTGCGAGACATACATTACATACATTTATTTTCCAGTATGTTTCCTTGGAAAATGTGAAAAGTTTGAAAAGAACATTTTTGTATTCGCTTTGTTAGTTTGAACTGCTTCTGGCATTATGAAATCTTGGAAACTGAAACTAGAGGAATCTCTAAAGCTAGTATTCTTTGACAGAACATTCCCTAATTTCGAATGAATATTGGATCCTTAATAAAATTATGGTCTGTTTGATTTTTATTTCAATCATCTCTTGAATGACTGGTTTCAGTTTTCCACATCTGGCAATTGCCTCAATAATGAAAGCTCTGTTAAAGGAGTACTTATTTTTGTAATATGTATTATTTATCAGAATTTGTGTCGTAAATGAAAAAAAAAACAAAAAAAACAAAACGTTACAAGGATATTTTGAGAAATGAACAAAATATTGATAGATTATCTCATACCGTGCTCTGGGTGCTGCCATTGTACCCCACTAATGCTGATAGTGGAGCGGAAGTGAGCGTACTCAACTCAAAAAAGGTACACAACGTCACAGAAAATTAAGGATGATCATGCCGGTATATTCGCACAAGAGAGAATCCAGTCACTCCATGCTCAGCCTAGATGATTTTAGTAGTTCACAGTAATACTGAAAAGCCCAACTGAATTTGTTTGCACAGAACAAAGAAAGTGATCAGTGGACCGTTTACTCCAGGATTGAGAATCGAGCCAAAGCTCTTTGTGGGATCACATGATGCCAAACTATTGTTCAGTGGCGGACACTGGGATAACAGTCTACAGGTTCATCACGTCAGTAAGGGAAAACGTGTCAGCCATATTGTACGACATACAGGTATGATTATCACATCAGTAAGGGGGTCACTGGGATAAGTCTACAGGTTCATCACATCAGTTAGTGGAAATGAGTCAGTCATATTGTGTGACATACAGGTACAATTATCACATCAGTAAGCGGGGTCACTGGGATAAATCTACAGGTTCATCACATCAGTTAGTGGAAATGAGTCAGTCATATTGTACGACATACAGGTACAATTATCACATCAGTAAGGGGGGTCACTGGGATAAGTCTACAGGTTCATCACATCAATGGGGGTCACTGGATACGAGATCCTGAGTTCATCGTCGTGAGGAAAGCGTATGCACAGCCATATTGTACGACATACAGGTATGATTATCACATCAGTAAGGGGGTCACTGGGATAAGTCTACAGGTTCATCACATCAGTTAGTGGAAATGAGTCAGTCATATTGTGTGACATACAGGTACAATTATCACATCAGTAAGCGGGGTCACTGGGATAAATCTACAGGTTCATCACATCAGTTAGTGGAAATGAGTCAGTCATATTGTGTGACATACAGGTACAATTATCACATCAGTAAGGGGGGTCACTGGGATAAGTCTACAGGTTCATCACATCAGTAAGCAGCAATGAGTCCGTCATATTGTGTGACATACAGGTACAATTATCACATCAGTAAGGGGGGTCACTGGGATAAGTGTACAGGTTCCTCACATCAGTAAGCAGCAATGAGTCAGTCATATTGTACGACATACAGGTACAATTATCACATCAGTAAGGGGGTCACTGGGATAAGTCTTACAAGTTCATCACATCAGTAAGGGGGTCACTGGGATAAGTCTTACAAGTTCATCACATCAGTAAGGGGCAATGAGTCAGTCATATTGTATGACATACAGGTACAATTATCACATCAGTAAGGGGGTCACTGGGATAAGTCTTACAAGTTCATCAAGGGGGTCACTGGGATAAGTCTTACAAGTTCATCACATCAGTAAGGGGCAGTGAGTCAGTCATATTGTAGGACATACAGGTACGATTATCACATCAGTAAGGGGGGACATTGGGATAAGTATACAGGCTCATCACATCAGTAAGGGGTCACTGGGCATGTATAAGTCTACAAGTTCATCATGTCAGTAAGGGGGTCACTGGGGTAAGTCTACAGGTTCATCATGTCAGTAAGGGGGTCACTGGGGTAAGTCTACAGGTTCATCATGTCAGTAAGGGGGTCACTGGGGTAAGTCTACAGGTTCATCATGTCAGTAAGGGGGTCACTGGGGTAAGTCTACAGGTTCATCATGTCAGTAAGGGGGTCACTGGGGTAAGTCTACAGGTTCATCATGTCAGTAAGGGGGTCACTGGGGTAAGTCTACAGGTTCATCATGTCAGTAAGGGGAAACATGTCGGCCATATTTTAAGATATACTGGTATGATGATCATGTCATCAAGGGGGAAAACAATCTACACTTTCATCACGTCAATAAGGGGAAATGTGTCATATTGTCCGACACATAAGTGTTTACAATTGAACTGTATCGTGTTTATTTTTGTCATTTCAGATGTGGTGACTTGTTTGGCATTGGATTACTGCGGTCGTCACCTGATCAGTGGGTCACGTGACACAACCTGTATGGTATGGCAGGTCTTGCAACAGGTATGTTCATTCTTCCGGGTACTTATCTTTCTCAATGAAGATCACCTGATCTGACACCTGACATCACAAGTATGGTATGGCAGATCCTGCAACAGGTAAAGTCATTCATGCCGTGTTCCAAGCCTTACCATTTCGTGTTCTATGCCTAACAATATCATGTTCCATGCCGTACCATGTCGTGTTCCATGACTCTAGTCCATTCACAATAAATGTTGTGACATGACGTGTATGGTATGGCAGATCCTGGTACCATGTCATGTTCCGTTCCATACAATATCATGTTCCATGCCTTACCATGCCGTGTTTCAAGCTTTCCCATGTCCTGTTCCATGCCTTATCATGCCTCTAGCCCATTCACAACAAATTCACATAAAGTGTTTTCCTTGACCCTACCCACGTATTTTGTTATTTGGAGACAAAAAATTTGAAATCCCATACAAAAGGAGTGATATTCCAAGATTTTATAAAAAACTAAATTTTGAATCTGTCTACCCGGGTACCTTTCATTATGGGAAACACAAATACTGTTGTGGATGGCTCTAACTTAATCAGTTTCTGATTTGTTTTAGAGTAAATTTCTCAAAAGTATTACTGGAAATGATGTGGTATGTACAGTACAAGGCAGAAATAACTTGTTCATAAACGCGAGTAGAACGCGAAGTAATCGGGACTGACCCGCGCTAGTTTATTGAAGAAGTCGCGACTATAAATTTCGGAACACGCGGTTTAGACCCGACTGCTTTCTGTAAACGCGTCGGCGTGTAAAAGTGGCCGATCTCGCTATCGACGCGATCGTCTCGGGTTTTAGCGCGATCCACAGGCATATTTCGAAAGGGGTTACTTTATTGATCGCGTCAGATGGAGTCTTGTTGGCCGAACAAGCCAAGATTGACCGCCACGTAAGAAATTCCCCACACAGTAAAATGTTCGTCGAGTGAAAGCTCATTGATAGTCCACACCATTCAATAACGAAATAATCGGAAATATAAGTTCAAAGTTTATTAAGAATCATACTATAAACGTATAAGAAGTTTATTTTGTTGAAGATGTACCTTCATTGTGATGGAAATTGAGAAAATCAGCGAAGAATTTGCCATTTTTTGAACCATCTTCAGCGTCATCGAAATCTCATTTCCCGCGGTAGAATGTGGGAGATATTGGCCTCATTCCAAAGGCCATTTCTCCCACTTTCGACCTATGATGAGTGATTTAACAACTAACAAAGAAATCACGAAGAATTTGATTGAATAGACATGTCCTTGTCATGAATATTCGTTCGATAAAACAAGGTCGACTGAGCTGGGTAATACCGCGAAGCTGATTAGTTGAGAATGAGGTCATCGTAGGAGAGTCTGTGAGACAATCGCAGCGATTGACCGGCTGTCTGTCTGTATGCCGGTCTTCAGTGCCGAGTGAATTTATCGCAGAGAAAATGCCTCAGTTGGAAACTTTAGCGAGCCGACTGTTGGATTTACAATGGAAATAAAGGGTTTCTCCGATTTATATGTCGGATTAAAACCCACAAAGATGATGTACTGGTATTTTAGCACGATCGTCCGCTTGAATTGAGCGAATCGTGATGAGATTTGTTATGAAAATTATCATTTGTAGCCCAAATCGTAAACCTGTTTCAATTCTATGCCATTAATCTCCGTCAGGAAGATGATACAACGTAGAAAACGGAAGTTAAAACTAAAAGTTAGCTCCCCTAGCGGAGAGTTGTCCGCCCCTAGGAGAGCTCTCCCATCTATTCCAGCAGGATTACCATAAAGGCTCTGCAGCAGCCATTACTCATCCTCTATTCTCTGTTGTACCTCGACCAGTACACATCAGGAAGGAAGTGTTTATACAACCTGGGTTGTTGTTGTAACGACCCTCAGTATCCTTATCGGTTTTGACTTGTGTTATTTCTTGTCGGAAATTCTTTCGTTATTGTCGGAAATTCTTTCATTAGTTATGTCTGAGATTCCGATATCTAATGCATGTAATTCGTGTGTGAAATGGTGGTCCAGTTTGGACGCCCACACGGTTTGGTTTTCTTGTAAAGAGTTGTGTTATCGGCGAAGTTCGCCGAGTGTATATTAGAGACCCGTTAGCATGGGGTAATTTCGCCCAGGCTAGTCGGGCTTACCTTTGCAGGCGTCTGGCGACCCGTTTCTTTCGGAAGTCGACAGACGTCTGTTGGGAATTGCTTGTAATTGACCTGAATGCTATCGAAGTTACGTTGCAATTATATAAATGTTTCCCATTGTCTTAGTATTCAGAACTCGCCCGCCTCTATAAATATACTAGCGGGAAGGTTCTATGTCTAGTTAGACAGCCTACATGTCTAGGTTTGGCTATGTATGCAGTCAAACCGGTTCCTTTGTCTACGACAAAGACTTCTCTAACCTGTCGGGCCTTAGCAATCCATTGTTCTCGTCGGACAATGAAATGCAGTGGGTTCGCATATCATGCTCGACCTCTCCTTTGTCTTTTTGTTTTCACACTCCGTTACCTAAACGGAATAAACGTGTCTTGTCTGTTCGCAGTTCTAAATTCGTTTCTCGTTTTATGGTGGGTTATTCAGACCTACCATTGAGTGTCAAAATTGCTCTTGCGGTTTCGTTTATCGATGAATCAGCGATTCTATAATAGCGAAATGACATGTTACGGGACTTCAATTAGGATTGAGTTGGGGTGACAAATAGAAACATTGTTCATAAATGTTTAATTTGTATTGGAAATATACTGAAAGTATTCACATTGACGAGGATGGTCACAAGTGATGATCTAAAAGACAAACCATTATTTTCATCTCATCAAATATTCTCAACTAGACTATTATCAGGTATGAGGTCAAACTGATATAATGGTGGATTGAGACAGGTTGACTTGGTAACAGATAGAAACATTGTTTATAAATGTTTGATATTTTTTACACAGTGAAACTGACCTTACTGACATATGCGTTCGTGTGCAAACACGGATTAACAAGTGAAGAAATTAAAACAATAGCACAGTTCATTTCCCGCCTAATCACCCACGCCAGCACTCAATCACAATAGATCTCCACTTCTTTACTTAGCTAGCTACTGTAAAGATCGTGTGTAAAGCTCCAGCGTATTACGGAAGGATTTTACGTTTACAACGAGTGATAACATCATCTACAAGTCTACAAAGCAACGAAAAGATCAAGTTGGGAAGTATTCTTGTGTATATCTGTCGATAAAATAATGGCCTCTATGTTCTGTTCCGTCTGTGGGAAGTCTAAATCAACGACCGACTTACATTCTGTTTGTCTTGCGTGTCGAGGCAATATTGCTTGTGATTGTACCCATAGATGTCAGGAGTGTCAACAATGGCCCGATGATTTATTTCAAGATTTAATGACCGGGTCTCGTGCGGGTTCCCTTCCCCCTGGTTTAATGTCGGAGACTAATATCATGACTCCGCCCTCCCATTTTATTGAAAATGGGACGGCGAAGAAGCCTGCATCGATTGGCAGTCCTTGGATGGGCCCTTTACGTTCTTTATTAGATAAAGGTATTGCGCCAAGCACTAGTACTTTTGTTTCTGATCTGTCCACAGGTAAAAGGAAGAAACAGGTAAAAGTAATGGGGTCCGTCCTAGATGAAGGTACGGGAGAGTCAGCCGAGGTCACAGTGGAACTAGATCTTCCCGAAAGTGTGTCCCCCATGGAAATCGAGACGAAGACGAGATGAGGACCACTTTGACTCCGGGCATAAACACTGGTGACGTTGTAAGTACGCCCGTATGTGCTGTTGGGAATGATATCACTGGGGGGACTCCCGCTGGGAATACCCCGATATCTAATAATTCCCAGGTGTCGTTTGTTGGTCGTCAACCAATTTCGACACTCCCTGTTGCTCCAGGGGCAGCCTTAGGCATGGTAAGTGGTGCTGTAAATAACTATGGTGTAATACCAGGTATAGTTAATTTCAGCACAGCAGACAATACCTCTGGTGGATATAGAGACAATGTATCCATGGTCTTACCAGGAGTAAACTCCACGACCTTACGTAATACCCCAGTCACGGGAGTTATCACGCAAGGCCGGGTAGGATTAAATCCCTTGCAATTGAACACCTCTGGGTTGACAAACGCAGGGGATCGAGGTCATTGTTCTGCAGGAACAATGCCAGTTTCACACTTAATACCTCAGAGTGTTAATAGAAACAATACGGCATTGTTCCAGTCACAACAGGGTATGACTGAGAATGGTTCTGGGTCGGGTGTCATAAACCCATATAGGGCTCATTATCAACTTCCTGTCAGCCAATTCCGGTCGCCTGCGGGTTCCGGTATGGTTAACTCCGGGATTCCGGTTAGGACTTTTCGTCCTTCCGGTCCCACTATAAGGAGGCCTGTTGTGACAAACCCCGGTGGGTTGAGACTTCCGGTTCGTCCGGAAATGCAGTGGGCTAGGCCTATTGCATCCCCTTATAGGCGGGTCTCTAATAGTCCACAAATCAATACGGGAGTTCCGGTTATTGATGGTTCTCTGTCTGCTGTTATTCTGCAAAGAATGGAACAACAGGCAGCTGAACTAGATCAGTTCCGGCGACTCTTGACTTCCGCTTCCGGTACTGTTCAGGTTCCATCCCCGGTTCCGACACAGCTTCCGGTAGTATCGTCTGATCCGATTGATTTGTCTACTGACCCATCGATGAGACGTCAGGGGGTCGCGCAACGTCAATCCATTGAGGATAATGACAGTGATCATGATCCGGAGAGACGTTCATATTCAGAGGTACTAGAAGCTCTGTACGAGTTGTACCCTAATATGTCACGACCCCCACCGCCGACATCCTCTCGCCTACATACTATGGCAGAGGCTCCGTCGACAACTACCATGCAGACGTCGTCACTTCCTGCGTCAGATGCCATTCATGGTTTATGTTCCGTTCTTGATACGGTTTTAGCCCAGCCTAAAACAATGCAGGAACGTATTACAAGAACGGGAAAACGTGCACTCTTTAGACCGGCTTCCGCTTCGGCACCACTTCCGGTGGAGAAGCCCACGTCTAGAGCGTACGGAATTCATGATTCGGCATATGACTTTAAGGCCGCGGAACCGGAACCTGATCTTGCCGACATATGTAAAGGCAACAAGGTCCCTTCCAAGGTCTTGATCCCGCTAACTGATAAGCAGTCTTCTACTATTGAAGAAGCTGCGCGGCAGGGGGTAGCCATAGCCTCTCACATGGACTGGTTTCTAACGGCCATATCCACTGTGTTGAGCAGGTTGTCGCGTTCGCAGTTAGCAGCCAGTAGTAGTCCTGAGCTACAATTACTGGCGGATCTTCAGAACGTGGCTGCTAAAGCTAATGCTGATGCAATGGCTTTAGCCGCGTTCAATGCTGCGATGGTTGTTCATCTGAGACGACAAGCTTACTTGTCTTCCGTTGTCAACCATGCTCCTGATATAGTCATTCGTACTTTGAAGGAGCAATCGCCAGCATCTTCGCTGTTGTTTAATGGCATTATACCGTCTCTAAGGGATACGGTGGAGAAGGCTAAGCCTAATCCTCCGCCTAGAGCGGGTGGTATGGGGACAGGAAAACGTATTTCTACGGACACTTCCGGTCCACCAGCCAAGCAACCTAGGCCGACTACTTCCGCTTCCGGTCCAAAAGGGAAGTCTCAAGCGGCGGGTCGCATGCCACAACAGCAAGGCCAGACCAATCCCAACTATAAAGGTAAAGGGAAAGGTCGTGGCAAAAAGCAGCAGGGCCGGTGACGATTCGGGCCATGTCAATCTCATGACATGGCGGGACCACGAATTGCCTCAACTTCCGGTCCTGCCGAAATCCAGTCTCCCGGTCGGGGGACGACTTCAAGGATTTTGGCGGAATTGGCAAAAACTGGGGATGGATCCGTGGGTAATCCGTACTATTCGATACGGTTACCCCCTAGAATTTACTATAGATCCACCCCTTACTGCTGCTCCCAAGCCCTCCCGTATACCTATACGGAAGGCACACCTTCTGGTAACACAGGCATCTGTGGACAAACTTATCCAGAAGCATGCAGTAATAGAACTTCCGGTCCACGACCGGTCCCCCGGGTTCTATTCTCCGGTCTTCCTTGTGCCAAAGAAGGATACACCGGAAATGCGCATGATAATAAATCTGCGCAGGCTGAACAAGGACTTCCTGATGAAACCCCTTCACTTTCGGATGGAGTCCTTCCGGTCCATCAGGACCGCTCTGGTTCAAGGGGAATGGTTAACTTCCTTGGATCTTCGGGACGCTTACCTGCATATCCCGATTCATCCAAGTTACCGGAAGTACCTGAGATTCCTGGTCGGTGCTCGCCGTTTCCAATTCCAGGTTCTACCTTTCGGTCTAGCCAGTTCCCCTTGGATCTTCACCAGAGTATTTCAGCCAGTGGCGGCGTATCTGCACAGTCGAAGTATCAAATATCATTTTTACCTAGACGATTCCATTATCAGGAATATGTGCAGAATACAACTCCGATGCGATACAACATTTGTATGGCACATCCTCGAACTACTGGGTTATCTCCCACACGAGGAAAAATCGGAGATAACACCGTCACAACAACGGAACTTCCTAGGCGTGGCGTACGACACCAAATTGGTCATTGCTCGGCCACCGGAAGTTCGTTGGTGCAAGATATGTCGCGACATTCCACTGTTCATCAGACATTCTTGCCGCACTGCCATCCAGTTTGCATCAATAATCGGTCTACTGACATCCACACAGGATGTCACACCACGAGGCCGATTACAGTTACGGCCACTAATGATCTATTTAAATCAGCATTGGCCACACAGGCACAGGAATCCCATGATTCCTGTCACAGAGGAAGTCAAACATCACCTATTATGGTGGATGGACCCTCTCAACGTGATGCCTGGTGTAACACTGCTTCCGTTTCAAGCTACTCATCAGCTGTTCACGGATGCTTCGATGCAAGGATGGGGGGCCCACCTCGGATCCAAGTCGATATCAGGCTATTGGACTCCGCAGGAGAGGTTACTCCATATCAATGTGTTAGAGTTCATGGCCGTCAATCGAGCAATACTCTTATTGATACAGGACCTCAAAGGCCAGTCGGTTCTGGTAGCTACAGACAACACAACTGTCTTAGCTTACATCAACAAGATGGGGGGGGGGGGAACTCGGTCCTCGAAGCTTCTGAAGCAGACCGAGATACTCTACCATCTGTGCTGGCAGAACGATATCATACTTCGTGCCAGACACATACCAGGACATCTGAATGTACTAGCCGACGCACTGTCGAGAAAACATCAGATTATACCGACGGAGTGGCAGCTTCACACAGACATTCTGCGCCAAATCGCTCAGATTTGGGAACAACCGCTGATAGATCTGTTCGCTACTCACCTGAATCATCAACTCCCTCTGTATATGTCCCCTGTACTGGATCCTCTAGCAGTGGGAGTCGATGCTCTATCGCAGGATTGGACGGGTCTAATAGCGTATGCTTACCCGCCCCCTTCAATCCTGCCTCTAGTTCTACAAAAGATACGCGCGCATCCATGCGTGGTTTATCTAATTGTCCCTTGGTGGCCAGCTCGTCCGTGGTTTCCCGACCTTCTGGAATTACTGGTAGACGTCCCAAGACGACTACCTCTTTGGGAAAAACTACTTCGTCAACCGAAGTCAGCAATTTTCCACCACAAACCTCAGGCATTCCATCTGCACGCTTGCAAGTGCTCAAGGATCAGCTCACTGAGGTTGGGTTTTCTAGGGAAGCTTCGAGAAGAATGGTCGCTTCCACTCGATCCTCCACATCAGCTTGTTATCAAGGGAAGTGGAGGGTCTTCCATGAGTGGTGTACTGGAAGAAACATTGATGCCCGTTCTGCCTCTGTTCAGCAGATAGCAGATTTCTTGTTACACCTGTTTCAAGACAAGGGTCTTGCTCCATCTACGGTGGATGGTTACAGATCTGCATTATCTAGGATTATTAACCTGTCTACTGGCGTTAATCCTGCCTCTGATCCTAATCTAACAGCTCTGGTTAGATCGTTTAGGATTGACAGGCTTGTCTCTGTACCAAAACTTCCTAAATGGGATTTAGCATTAGTTCTACGGAGTTTATCAGAACCTCCGTTCGAACCCATAACTACAGCCGATCTGAAATTCCTATCCTACAAAACAGTTTTTTTGTTAGCCTTGGCTTCAGCGGCTCGCGTGTCAGAACTACACGCTTTGGATGCTAGGGAAATTAGGCATGATTCTCGATGGACTTATGTGGTACTTACTACCATTCCTGAATTTGTAGCCAAGAACCAATCTCTGTACGACACTTCTTGTAGAGAATTTAGGGTTCCAGCTTTAGCTGATTTCCTTCCTTCAGGGTTAGAATCGGACAACCTTATGTGTCCGGTTCGTGCCCTTACTGTATATATTAGTCGCACTAAAGTACTACGTGCTGGGCGAAGGCGATTATTTATACCATTTTGTCCCCGGAGCCAACAAGAGATATCTAAAAACACTATCTCTTCTTGGCTCTCCAAAACTATTAGGTTAGCCTACGATGGAGTGTCATCGATGCAGGCTGCGTTGTGTGATGTCTCTGCACATGAGATCAGGGCGCTTGGGGCGTCCTGGCCTTTGTGGACCAACAGGTCGGTAACTGATATTATGAGGGCTTGTTTTTGGAGATCTCACACAACCTTCGCATCATACTACTTGAGAGACATGACACTTATCAAGGACGACCTATTTTCCTTGGGACCACTGGTGACAGCGCAGCAGATCACCGGGGTCGGGTCAGCACACAGACACTAGAGGCCTGTGTGTTTTTATCGGTTTTTAATGGTAAGAACACGTTTCCTCATAAAAAACTTTCTTTTAAAAAAGGGGGGGGCACGTGTATATAACTTCCATTATGTCAGCGCCGATGAGCCTGGGAGGTCTGGGCTTACTATAGGGACAGTGTCCACGATACCGTTATATGACCCTGTCGCTATTGAGTCTTTATGGAAGCCTATTCTTATTTAAGTTTTATGGCCAGCATGAAGTCTCTTGCTGACTTCCGTCTAATCCTCACGCCATTAGTCGCTGTCACTTGGACTTCCCTCCGTCCTGCTTTGGAATTCTCGCATATGTCAGTAAGGTCAGTTTCACTGTGTAAAAAATATAATAAATTTACATGTAATTTTTACATTTTTAAACTGAAACTTACCTTACTGACAGAGTGATGGTCCCACCCGACCTCCCCGCTTGGGATCTTTACATTTACGCGTAAGAAGTGGAGATCTATTGTGATTGAGTGCTGGCGTGGGTGATTAGGCGGGAAATGAACTGTGCTATTGTTTTAATTTCTTCACTTGTTAATCCGTGTTTGCACACGAACGCATATGTCAGTAAGGTAAGTTTCAGTTTAAAAATGTAAAAATTACATGTAAATTTATTATATTTCAATCAATTTCCATCGTTAAATATCCAATCTGTCGACGATTATTGCTTATTAAAATAGTGCATACTGCTTGCGGAATCGGTGAGAATTAGACCGGGAATTCTAGTTCTATTTTTCGGCCCTTCCGTTCTCCGGTATGCCGTTCTCGTACTTCGACTCGACGTTTTTCCTACACCGGTCTCGTCGAGTTCATCTGTGATTCCTTTTTCTTCAGTGTAAAGTTAGGAACATACGTCAATGATGGTTTTTCGGATAATTTGGATGCGCTTTTAGCGTTGCTGCCGGATATCCCGTCTACTTCGAATAATCCTCGTATTAAATGTCAGACGAAGGAATACTTCCTCGCCGTATGTTGTCTCACCTATGTCATTTTGTCAATGGTTCGATGGTGATTAAATTAATATTTTGGGGATAATTTTTCTTTCACATTTCTGTCTTGTCAAAATTTTGTTTGGGCAAATTTGTAGACTTCACATGGTCTGTTTTTCCATCTGCCATGTGTTTATTGTCTTCGGACGTACGTCGCGAAATAAATTGGCTCTTGTCGGAGTTTTTCAAAATTCTTATATCTTGAAATTATTACCCGATATATTTTCTAAAGTCAATATTAATCTCGGGCTTATCTGATAACACAGTCCGGCGTGATGGAGACAATGTGTATTCAATATCACGTCTTCACACGAACAATGAGTTCGACCCGCTGTGTTTGGTGTGGGTTTTTACGGGCTCTCGCGACCTCGTTTTTTATTGCTCAATTGGTGACAGATTCGTACTTAGTCCCGGCATTTCTGTAAGTCTGCCTTTTAGTGCTGAGATTTGAAGGCCGATGGTGATCTCTACAATAAACGATCAGGTTTGGTTTCGTTGATTCATGAATTTTATGCATTGAGTTTGTGTATATCTCAAGTAGGGTTGTAAATAGTATCCTCATCGGCGGGGGGTTTTCGTTTCTTCCCGCCGGAGAGATCTGATACTTTGTTTGCAGCCGTCAAATTTTCATGTTGTTGTTGTTGTGTCTGTTCGGACTTGCAGTTTTGGTTGGTTCACCTTGGTCCTACCAAAATGTAATCTCTTGTTATATATTTCGGGATATTTGATATCCTGTATTCAAGAGAGTCCTGACAGAGGTTTTATGTCTTTCATACTGACATGAATATGAAGCATGATTGTTGCGTTTGTGTTACGTAACCACAACTCAATCCTATTTACTTCGACCCTGTGTCGCATCTTAATGAGCTTCTTTACTGATCTCTTTATGTAATTAAGGGTGTGTCGAACAACAATGAGATCACGTGCTGGTTTACGTGAGTGAGTAAACCTATTCACCCACTTATGCTGGTTTACGTGAGTGAGTAAACCTATTCACCCACTATGTGAAAGTGTGATTTTCTTGAAACACAATTGTCTGATTATTTACATTGCTTGTTTTATTTCACACCATGTTGGTTCCATCTGTATACTGTATTACGCTTATAATTCAGATGGAGTTATGCACTAATTTTAATTTCTTCCATATGAGAAAATTTAAAATTACTAGCGTGAGTGGGAAGGTTTTGGCCGGCCAAGGATCAAGCCTAGTGACACGCGAGTCTTGAAGTCTTCTATGGTTTCTTTCTACCAGGTATGTATTACCGGTACAGTGTTCTTCTCGTGCTAGGTCATTTCGAATTATAAATTTTGAATAACCTCATTTTCCTGCCGGCGAGAGACTTAAATGTATTTCCTCTCTTCGGGAATTTAAAATTCTTAAGGATCTTTCTTGGTTACCTGGAAAATCTTTGTTCTGGATGTCGGTTGTGTGACTATTTGGTTATTAATAGTAACATTGTTGTAAATGTTTTATATTCTCTCCATATAAAACTCCAGTACTGAATCTCATGTACAGGAGACAAATTACATCGGGAGAGGTCATAATGTAACCATGTTCATTGATACATTATTCATGTTCACTGACACAAAGATCCATAATCCCATTTATCTCATTGAGCTTACATTTGGTGATTAACGCTACAAACATTTAATATGTTCATCTCTACTGCGTTTAAAGAGAAGGAAAATTATTATAGTCGACTTCGGGGTTACTGTTTGCAACGCCCTTCTGTTACGTCGTGTGCTTTTATAAGTTGTATCCTGCTCCATGATGAGCATGTATATACATTAAGTTGTTGTGAATGAGGAAATCACTACGTTGTTTATCATATACAACGTTTCTCGCATTTTTCACATTACGCTTTCCCATTACACCTTGACGACATGTTCATTACACCGTCATGTGTCTCTCATACGCCTGTGCAATAACGCCGTTTGTCACGTCATTTCTTCATTTGCGAGTTGCATATTTTATATCCATTCATCGGCACTTCCTTTGATTCTCCATCGTCGATCGCCGGTGGAGGGGAAGTCCGTTCGTTTGGCGTCAACTTTCCACTTGTATCAATTCCTCTCGGGTTTTTCACAATGTGATTTACTTAGGTTCGTCTTTACTCTACGAAGAGAGTTCTGTCCAGACCTTGCTGTTTCCAGTCTGGAGTTCAGAATATCAAAATTGTATTGGGATCAGCAGTATTTGGTTAAATACTGTTATATGGAATAGGTCTTTGGATTATGGACATGGATATTCTCTGAGGACGACGGCGGGATTGTGAATGACGGACTAGTCGCCTTTAATTGAATTCAGCACAGTGTTAACACAGAGCCATGTTGACTTTATCACACTAACATTATGTTGAGATCCAGTTACCTTAGGATTGTGCTTGATCAACACAATGTCTTCGTGGTGTACTTGTGGGACAGTTCTTCTGACTTTCTCCATCAAGTACTTTATTCCTATATTAACCGTTACACCAATGGTTAGACTTTGACATTATGGTTCTGTCATCAACCTTAAGGTTGTTTATTATATGTAGGATCTTACTCACTACGTTCCTATATTTGTCCTGGTGCCGAGGACGTGATCGTTCCCGACTCTATTCCCCTCGTAATTGACTTCATCCTTCACCTTCACCAGGATAGGGAGTTTCATATTAGCACCATGGAAGGCTGTCGATCTGCTGGCATGAATTGAATAGGGTGTTACGTCTTACCTTGGGTTCCGACATTAGCCTTAATGATAATATCTCTCCTCTTATTCACGCCTTCGCATTACAGTCGCGTTGTACTCGCCAACTGTTACCGAAATGGGATATCGGTGTGGTTCTGTGTGCTCTGATTATACCACCTTTTGAACCCTTAGAGTCCGCGTCTATAAAAACTGTGTCTTATAAGACGGCCGTCGTGGCGGCGTTTGCTTTGGCGTCCAGACTGTCTGTACTTCATGCTCTTGAAAGATCTTCTATGACCTGGACAGCAGATCGGTCTTGCATTTCTTTT
>JAVTVY010010062.1:0-48186 GCA_036873755.1 Hanleya hanleyi
CCATTAACCTGTTGTTCGAAGCGCGATTACCTTAATACCGCTATTAAATATCCCTAATACCCGATTAAATTTAATACACCTCCGGGAGGTGTATTAACGACTATTAAATCGCTCGTGCACGATTAGCGAGACACGTGGACGAGTCTGGTCAAACCCGGAAGTGACAAAATTCTAGAGGTCTTTCTCTTATTATTTCGAAAGTATTTCACCAGTTTTAACACTAGGCATGCGAAATGGAAGCTAAAACGTTAGTCCTTGAGTGTGTTCAAGTCTTGTGGACGCGGAAAGTGAAATTTTGCTGTTACAAACGATAGAACTTGACCCAGATTGATCCCTTCCAGCTTGAATCATGAAAGTCGAGTTGATCGTCTTGGTTCTCAACTTGAAAATAAATTGTTATAAGCCTACCTTCTAGTCTAAATTTATTTAAACTTCCTCTTCAGAAAAGATCGTCACAGTGGCCTTCGTTTGTGTTTAATCCTTCAAAATCCTTCGATAAACCAGTCGACAAAGACGAAAAGGACAAGTGGGCACGCTGTTGACATCGTTATGGCCTTGACCTTGGTTCATTTTAAGGGAAACAACTCGTTATATTTTCTTTATTATTAAATACTTTGGACTGGGTTCTTCCCCTTATTTAAAGGCATTCTTACTGATTTAGCCAGACAGACTTCAGACTTCAGACAGGTCCTGAATGTTTTAACCATTACTTAAATATTTGAGAGTTATAACACTCGAGAGTGTAAATTTTGAACAAATAATAGGAAGCTACAAGCGGATATGAACTAAAATATATAATATAACCACTAGATTCTATAAAAAAAAAACACATCTCCATCTTTTAAAATAATTAAAATTCACAGTTTGTTCTGAAAATAATTGAATATCAATATTAGTTTCATTTACTACTTGAACTTGCATTAGAATTAGAAATGCAAAGCAAATGGGCGTACAGAATGCAATGAACTAGTTGCCTAGCTTTTGAATAATTGTTTTCTTCTATTTCATGAGAAATATGACCAAGCACCAACTTGGAAGGACCTAGCAAGTGGTATAAAATGATATTAATTAAAAAATATATATTTATCATTCAATATGCATAGAAAATAGTTTCACCATCATAAAATGTAATTTACAGGAAATGAAACAAAATTTCCACGGTAGAGAATATATTTCAACAAAATAGAAAATGTTCTTAACTAGCTAGAAAATACTTTTCATTGGAGTGAAAATATCTTCCACCTAATTAGAATTGAATGTTGCGAGCCACAGGAATATTCCACATCCTATACGGGATGCAGGGCGAGACTAACCTAGGATATCAAACATCATTATCTGGAGAAACTGGACTCGGATATCGACCATCTTCATCTTCATTCTGTGTGCATGGAGAAACTAGACTTGGATAGGAAGCAGCTTCATAGTTCATACATGGCGAGACTGGACTAGCATTTCAAACATCTCCTGTATAGTTGGACTAGACTTCGATATCAAACGGCATCTTCATTCTGTATGCATGGCAAAACTATATCTAGACGACCATCTTAGTAGGGCCTATGGCACGCCGCACACATAGTGCGAATGGGCAAGGATTTCGAACAGCTTCATTCTTTTGATTACATAAACCAGACTTGAATATTAACAGTCTCCATACTGCATGTATCATAATGGTACTGCAGTTGTTGTTATAATAGTCAATGTATAGATTCTACATCGGCATTGGTATCTATATCATGATTCACCTATCTTAAAGTGTATATTTTTAAGATAGGTCTATAAAGTTTTTATTTTTGTTCTGGAATCATCTTTAAGTAAACCTGAGTTGATACCAAGTGTTGTCTTTCTCCACATTTTAAAGCTAGGGGAATCGAGATAGTATCAGCTAGAAGTGATACCAAACATCACAATTTTATTGTGGAATCTTGTGATAGTTTGACCTTGAACATCTACTCAAGACCACTCATGTTCAGTTGGATTCTGATATCATGACCAGATACATATATGGGGTTATTTTGGAAAGACTTTTGTGTATGGAATTTGTTTACTAATGATTTCCTCAACTAGTTGAATTTTCTTGAAAAATAAGTACTGAACTGAGAAATCACATTTCACTTCTATCATATCTGTACAGTATCTTATAAGAAATTTTTTAACTCCATATTTACTAACTTGAAAACGTTTCCGAAATCAAGGTAGTTTAACATATTTACAAGACAAATATTCTAATATTTTTTATTCAATAATCCCTTTCAGGACACCATATTTTAGTAATGGAATATACAACATTACAATAACTAGCCAGCTACCGTTTTTAGAACAACCAAACAATTTTTCAAAGTATTCAAAATATTCCAACACATATTTGTGCACCTTTTTGGGCACCATATAATTTAAGAATTACCAATAATTGAAATAAGAAAATTTTGAAATTTTTGTTTTGCTGTGCACATGTAGCAGTAATTTTTCAAGAGACTAACATGACTGAATGAAATTTCCCCTAAACATGCCAAATGTTTGTCCATGAAAATATGATCAAGCCCCATGCCTGCAATATGATTGCGGTGGCCATAACCAGAAGCATACATGTACATGTAATGTGGTGGAAATTTGAGGAGGAGAGTTATCCACTAAGAGATATTACATGTAGCATCATACCTACTACTACATGTATTGCCTAAATTGACCTTAAAAATGGGTAGAGATTGCTTTATTGCTGTCAGTAAAATGAAATCAACAGAGTTGTGAGTTGATTTTGAGGTGAGTGACCAATAATGTACCTTCCCAGTCAGATAACGGAAGTATTGCCTTGTGAGAACGAGGTGCTACACATCACTCCTGTGTGATAGAACAGTAGCTTTAGTACAGGATGGCCTATCTGCTTGATTTCGCCAATCATAATGGTGGACAATCTCCTTTAAGGTTGTTGTTGCGGTTATGTACCAGTATGGTAAGGTTTTTTGTCCTGAAATGTTGCAATATCTCAAAATAAACTTGCAATAGAGATCTGATACCTTATGTAATCAATATCTAATGTTGAGAGGCTTATTATATATGGTTGCTTTGTGAAATATTTCTGTGAAAAATATTTTCAAAAATGTCAAATTTGCATATACGACTTAATATTATTTTAAGGGTCTTTCATTGTGGGATGTTGTTGTTGTAACAGGATTTGTCTCTCAAGAACTATCATTATGAACAAGTTAAAACAACCTGAAAATTTTTGCACATATTCTTCAGGTTATCTTGATACAATATACTAATCCAAATCGGTGAAAACATCTGATAAGAAATAATTTGGGACATTTTTAACTTTTAAATTTTGGTACACAAGAAGTCACTTTGGACAAAAAAATGTATTCAAATGAGTATAGATTACAGCAAAACAGAATGAGCTTCTGGATATATCTGTTTGCGATAATTTCTGAGATATCAAGTCCAGTAATTTAAGAATTATGAATTGTGTCATCCTCATCACCTTGGCATGCCTCATGTATAGACATGATTATATTAAACTGCATATATTTAAAATGATGTCAAACAAGGCATTCTGGGTAGTTCTTACTGAATTGAAATTTTGAAATAAACATTTCTGTCAAATACATGTATACAAAAAATTTGCAAAGATAAATGATGTTCTAAAATGATTCTTATCAGATAGCTTCACCAGATTTTCATTAATATTCAATGAAGACGACCTAAAGAATTTGTGTGTGTAAAAGTTTAGCTTGCTCTGATTTGTTAATTTCGGATATTTTTAGGAGGAGACAAATATTGTAACAACAACATCCCACAATAACTGACCCTTAATCAAAACAGCCGGAATTATATTTATGTGAAGTTACAGCTCTCTGTGATCAGGTTGGGGATGAACTTCAATCAAGCTTTGTAGCTTGATTAAGCTAATGGCTCAGTCACACTATTCACAGCGTTTGTACACTACCTTGAAAATGAGAAAATTATGCTGAATACCTTGAAAACGGGAATTCCTGTCCTTGTTGTCAATTCATTTGTCAAGTTGTAGCTCAAACTTGTGCTGTCCTTTGCCATTGGGTGGTAAACTTAATCCCACCATAGCAATATATATATTGATCATCCAAAAGGTAATTCCAAGTCTATTCAAGATGTGCAAACAATAACCTTTGTCAAGGTAAAAAATTTTTTAAAAATTATCTGCATAGCCTCAGTGACACTTGAACTTATATGCCTTGAAAACAGGATATTATATTACCTTGAAAAGGCCTTGAAAATTGGAAGAGTCAAGGTGTACAAACTCTGTATTCAGGGCTGTTCCATTTAAAAAGGTATGGGAGGGGCGGAAGGCAGCTTTGAATTATACCCCACCACCCATAGAAATTTTATTGACCTTCCCAGTGTTGTAACATGGACTGAAAGGAATTTCCTCCTATGACCCATAGAATAATATATTGAGTGCCTTCCTCCCCTCCCATACCTTTTTAAATGGAACAGCCCTCAGTAACAAAAGAATATGTTGTATTTTCAATTGTATATTGTTATTTGACAACATATTCATGTATGTGTATTACCGTACTAGAGATTTCAGATTCAGTGGAGTGTATATACAGCACGTATGGAATCAACAAATTTGATTATACATGTTGGTGAAGATGACAGTGAATGTGTCGCGCAACTGGTGATTAATCTGCATGGAGTGACCACTTCAGAACTTATTGTTTCAGATATCACAGTTCCACTGACTTATCTCTCATGTCTCTTGATTTCCATTGATTTAGTGTATATTTAAGACAAAATTTGAATGAATATGTGTTTGTTTTTTGTCTCCGGTTTTGTAACAGACCATGATATCATCCAAGGACCACCCAAGTCCATTCTGGGCCTAAAATATTGTCAGCTCAGACTACCATGAATATAATAGCCTAGGCTACTTGCCAATGACACATTGCCTTAAAAATCATATGGAACCTCTCATATGGTTTATCACCGAATAGAGTATCAACTCCGAGAACATGTCTTGGATATCTCCATGTTATTAATTACATGTACATATTCTAAGAAAAAGAAGTAAAACATACTGGTTGTTATCCTATATATATGGAATGCTATATTATATAAATATATAGGGCCTACTTTATGATTGGGTAGAGATATGGGCCTATCCATGGTTTCTATGTTTTTTGCCTGATCAGATAAAAAAATCGCCCTGTTGCCCCAAAAAATGTTACCTACAATTGACTGTTGCTTTATCTTACATACGATCATATGTTGCCTGATTTTACAATTGCTGCAGTTCTCAAATTATCAAAGTTATCTGGCTGAAGGCAGATACCACGTACAGATGACTGTAACATGATGTACTGTTGCCTTCACCCACAGTTGGCTTTGTCAATTCAGTACGCCTATACTGTTAGTAGGACTGACCAAGAAGTGGCCGTGGGCCTGTCAGCATGGACTCAACTGTTGATCAATGACTGCAGGGTGCTTCTTAGCCCTTGTACGTCTTTGGGCGATGTCTTCCCAAGGATTTGGAGTAATGCCATGAAAATTCACCCTCATGTTAATCTAGACATGATGAAGATAGGAATGAAAAAAAGAAGGTTTTTTTCCATATTTGTTTTGTATGCTATTTTAGTCAATCTAGGACTGTCAATCGGGTTCAACCCAGTTAAGTAAAAAACAACAAAAAAACAAATAAGGTGTCAAATTGATGTACAAGTATCAAACAATACAACCACTGTGATATTAGCCCAATATAATGTCAAATTCACCCGATAACTACTGGAATGTGAAATGAAAAATTGATATTAAAACTGTTTTGGTTAATATTTTCACCTGTCCATACCACATAAGGAAAATAATGG
Source organism: Hanleya hanleyi (assembly GCA_036873755.1). NCBI lineage: Eukaryota > Metazoa > Mollusca > Polyplacophora > Lepidopleurida > Hanleyidae > Hanleya > Hanleya hanleyi. The sequence goes on from JAVTVY010010062.1 coordinate 5,838, forward strand.
TTCAGTACTTATATTGTTTGACACTTTATCAATTTAGTAGAAGCCATGTTTGGAATTCTAAGCTCGATTGAGTCCTATTGACTAAAATGATGTACAAAATAAATGTAAATATGAAATTTCTTTTCCCTATTATTCTTTTGCCAATAAAGATTTACATGTGGGTGAATTCTTCATGAACATTATACACTCTAGAACTTTGAGAAGAAATCACCAAAGACTGACACGAGCTGGGGAAATTTGAGTAATTGAATTGTTAATCGAATACAGGAATTCTTTAATGGACGACGACTGAATATTGAATGATGGACCAAATGTTTGTACTTTGTGATACATGTACTTCGATTTCAGATTTTTTTTAATTGATTGCCATTTGGGCTGCAGTTATACACCCCAGCTCAGCTGTGACAAAATCTGAAATCGAAGTGTGTTGTGTACAAAATTAATGGAATGCCTGATTATTCAGAGGAAGATTTTTTAACAGGAGTTATAAGCCGATTTTAGGATAATCGGCTTATAACTCATGTGACCAAATAAGGCCTACAGACGAGGCGCCAGTTCCGACCCACCAAAGTGAAATTTGCATCTGTTTCAGAAGGAAATTGTTTGATTGGCTTAATCAATATCCTGATCGCCGTACAATTGTCCATAGCCTTTATTAACAAACTAACTTAGCTTGGGATGAACTGAACTGCAGAGAAAATAAAATTACATTTCTTAATGAGAGGTGTCAGTTCCCACCCACTGTCGCCAGTTCCGATCCAGCCTCGTTTTGACATTGACTTTTGACCCAGATATAAACAAATGTAATCGTCAACATGATAAATTTTCCTACAAAATAGGATCCGAGCTGCATATTTCGTTTTAAATGTCTTCGTCTCAAAAGTGAACATTTGACGTTAAAGAATGCAGGTTGAGGGTGATAGTGATATGGTCGAGCTGATCATATTGGCCAGATATACTGGACACTGAAATAACTCTGATGGCTAATAAGCGTATACTCGCTCGAAAATGATGATAAATCAATGGTACTTTTACTTATTTTACCTCTGAATAGCAGATTAAAGAGAAGAAATGCTGATCAGCACTCGAGTTACGATTTTACGTATTGAGCGCTGCGTTCGCAAGGCATTTTCGGGCCATGGTATGACCCAGCTTGGCCATCCATGGTCATGGATGATGGTGGTTCGGAACTGGGTCCGTCAGTTGATGTCAACAATGGGGCAGGTAGCCTTTAGAGAGACACTCCAGTGAATAAATTTATGACAGATACATAGTACCATATGATAATTATATGTGATAATCAAAACTTTGATCGGAAGCACTGGCACACGACACGGTTTTTGATCAACGGCGAGTCCTGGTGTTTGTACTTTAGACCGATGTAGTCCTGTGCATGGAGTGGGTCTGCAAAGCTGTCTTCTAACAAAACCAGTGAATGCATAATATAATTTAACCATGACTGAGAGGTTGATCACCTTGCTTGAATGCACCAAATGTTTTATGATTTCGCGTGATCATAGTTATAACAAGAAGCAATATTTTGGGAAGTGGGTCGGAACTGACACTGGATCGGAACTGGCTACCTCACTGTAGGGGGCCTACCATACACGTCGGGTACAAATTGATTCAGGTGCATTCAGATGCGTCGAAATATGGACCGTCGGTAACTTTATCTAGAGAACAAAGTAAAATAATATCATTACTGTTGATTCATGCTCACAAAACTCTCACTTGACCAAACGGTGCTCTTACATTTAATAGATGCATTAATAGCTTCTCAGATTGGTACCGGTATCGAATTTCCTTCGAGAATTCCGCAAATCGAAAACGGAAACGACCCGACGTCGACGACAGCTCACACTTTGTGTTACCGCGAGTATTTTCAGACGTGTTTCCGGTTTGCACTAAAATGGCAAGTAAACAAATGTGGATTTTCCTTTAACATGGAATCGGGAGGCATGCAACGTGTCTGGCTCGAAAGAAATACACTTTATGATAGTCTTTCACTCACGAACATGAAAAACACGTGTTTCACTCCCGCCATATTTTCCTAACAGGAAGTAAACAAAACAAAGCTTTGTGGGATAGCTATTAATTTTAATCCTAGATTAGGCCGCTAATAGCGCGATTAACTAACACCGGTCCGTTTTGACGTTTGAGCAACGGGTTTAAATCACAGTGTTAGTTAATCTTAGATTAGATATTTAATAGTGGTTTAGCGTTAATAGTGGTGTTAGTTTAATCGCTCGTCGAACAACCGGCCCCTGATAATTATTTTTAACGCTAGGTCAACAGAGGTATTATATGCAGACTTGAAAAGTAATCGAAATGTTCGGCAAACATCTATTTTACTATATATGATGTCACATCCGGCGATGTACGCGAAGGCCCCGAATCCGGTCCAAAAATCTGACTGGTGGGTGGGGTATTATTAGACCCCCAGCAACGTGGTTGCTGTATCTAGTCTCACATGTGAGTTGAAATGGCTGAGTGAAACACACGAACTATTTTATGTTAAAGTGAAACTTAGAAAGACACTAAGATCACTACTTGACTGAAATTGAAGAAAAGTGACACTTAAAGATTCAAACGTCATTTATATCAAGTTATTAGCAATATAATTATAAAAAAAGAAAACTGATCGAACAAAAAGTTGGTTTAATTAAGAATAGTTCGCTTGTCAAGAATTCGAAGGGTAAATCTTACACATTAGAAATCAGCGAATCCTCGCCTCACCGAATATATACCAATAGTTGTATAGGTTGATCTTAATCTAAAGGTGTGTCGAATATTCATCGGTCCTTAAAGAAAAACTGTTACCGATATGCTAACAGTAATGAATATTGAATTTAAAACATCGGAGAAAGATAGAGACGGATCGACGAGGAACACGTTTCTCTCCATTCTGTGGTATCTTCAGGGTAAATGTCCAGTTTAAACCGTCGTGGGTCTACACACCTATATTCACTGAGTACGAGCGTGCGTCTAAAAATATTGGTTTAAAATAAATAGAAATATAAAATCAGTCGTTCTAACACGTATCATGTATGCGCCCAGGTTGATCTGTCCTGTAAATCATTAACCTCCCATTGTACATTCAAGGGTTGTTCTATCATTATTTTTCGTGCAGCGTGTGTCTTCGCGTGCTTATTTAAATTCCTCCGATCGCTACATCTATATTCGCACATAGAACACTTGAAAGGTTTCTCTCCAGTGTGAGTTCGCATATGGGCATTCAAATAGCACTGCTCTGTACAACTGTACGCACATATTGAGCATGCAAAAGGTTTTTCCCCTGTATGTGTCCTGATATGACTGTTCAGGCGGCTGCGCTTAGTGCACGTGTAACCACACTCGGAACACATGAATGGTTTATCTCCAGTATGAGATCTCACGTGGCAGGTTAAGCTGCTCTGATCGCTCGACCTGTACTCGCACATGGAGCATTTAAACGGCTTCTCTCCTGTATGAGTTCTTATGTGCTTATTCATATCACCCTGTTGTGCACAACTGTACGCACACTCTGAACAGGTGAAGGGTTTCTCTCCAGTGTGCATTCTCATGATGTGTACACTTAACTGGGTTTTCTGTGTACACCTGTACTCACAACTTGAACACGCATACGGCTTTTCTCCAGTATGAGTTCGCATGTGTATATTCAAATTGCTCTGACTTCTACACTTGTACTCGCATGCAGAGCATTGGAACGGTTTTTCCCCAGTGTGAGTTCTTATATGCACATTTAGGTGACCCCTCTCCGCAAATCCCCGTCCACAAGCAGAACACCTGAAGGGTTTCTCTCCAGTATGAGTTCTCATATGTCGATTCATGTGTTGTTTCTGTGAACAGCTGTAATCACAGTCCAGGCACTTGAATGTTTTATCCCCATTTTCAAATTTTCCTTGACTTTTGGAAGGGCTTGCTTTTCTGCCTAAATTGTCGAAAAGAGAGCGCTTGAATGGCCTATCCCCTGTGTGAATCCTACTGTGTGCATCCAGGTCCTCTTGTCGCACACACCTATACCCACAAACCGAGCAGACAAAGGATATCATCACAACGTGGGTTTTCAGGTGGTTTTTCAGTCGAGCACGGTTTGTACAAGTGTATCCACACTCTGAACACATGAATGGTTTCTGTCCACCGTGAGATCTTTGATGGCGGTTTAGGCCGCTGTGATCTTTGCAGCTGAAATCACACAGAGAACATCTGAAAGGCTTCTCTCCTGTATGAGTTCTAATGTGTTTATTCAGATCGGTCTGCTGTGTGCACTTGTACTCACACACTGAGCACTCGAATGGTTTCTCTCCAGTATGGATTCTCATATGCGTAGTCATTTGGTGTTTCTGAATACATCTGTACTCACAGATTGAGCACGCGAAAGGTTTTTCTCCTGTGTGAGTTCTAGTGTGTATATTCAAATTACTCTTACTTCTACACTTGTAATCACACACGGAGCATTTGAAAGGCTTCTCTCCAGTATGACGTCTTATATGTGCTTTCAGATGACCTCTTTCTGCAAACCCGCGATCACACACAGCGCAGGTGTATGGTTTCTCTCCAGTATGAGTTCTCATGTGTCTATTCAAGTATTGCCGTCGTGTGCAACTGTACTCGCAGTCTGGACATCTGTATGGTTTATCCATATTGTTACCTATGACGTCACAGTTTAGACTACTCTGATGTCACCAACCATAATCGCACACATAACAACAGAAGATAGATGATCGATAATCTCCCCCTTTACCTTCGTGAGTTACGGCCCTTTTTTCTTCGTCGTTCCTCCACTGCATTCAACCCTTTCTAATGTATTGTCCTTCAAGCCGGTGCTATGGGCCGTGTGGTCATGTCATTCAAGAAGGCTACATGAACAGCTCTACAATAGAAGAGTGGTTGAGAAACAAATCATCACAAGGTTAATTTTGTGTGTGTAATTGTGAAGTTTTAGATAATAATTTGACCAGTGGAGTCATATGACTTCTTGTCAGTACTCCGGCATCTTGTTCCACCATCGGTCAATTCCATGCTACTTGGGACAAATAGCAAAAAATAAAAGTTTCTTAAATATGCTATTTGGTGATCAATTATTATTGTTGGTGTTTTACTTGGCATATATTTAAATTTTCACATGAATAGCTCCAGCACAGACTAATCTGAAGCATTTTTTAAACCTAATAAGGAATTTTCATTATTTGGCCGGAAATTAAACTCTAAATTGCCCTAATTGTTTTCCTGTGTTGTAGTAATTGTAATTGAGAAAACTGTTCATATTTCTAACCAATGGACCATTGTGACTTGTCAAAAGTCATTGGCTTTCATGAGTCTTAAGTAAATAATGTCACTGAAGCCAAATGTTAACCCAAGTTGTGCTGATGTAACGTGAGTGACAAAATATGCATTTCTTTTGACTATCTCTTCAACAGTTTTTAATTCAATTTAGCTGCTTTCATGTCAGCATCTGTCAGGTATTTAGAACATATATACAAAGAATTATCATACACTTGACACTTAGTGCTAGTCAGCTCGCTGAAGTTGGTAACGTGAGTGACGATGTAACGTGAGTGACAATAATGTAACGTGAGTGACAGGAGATGGCTGAAGTCACTGATGTCATCAATTGCAATTGGTGCAATAATAGGGGTGTAGAACATTTCGTTCTCTCTTGGAGGCTTTGCAGATCGAAGCACTAACTTCTTGGTAGCTACAAACAACTTGACGGAACTTGATTTAAGACTGCCTATGAGTGAATACTTGAGGTTAATAGAATCCATGTCCGGAAGAGATTTTTGGATGCTGAAATGACATGTCCAAGAGTGGTTTCAAATAATATCTTTTAATACAGAAACATAAGAATGTATAGATATCCAGTCAAATAGTTCTTTGATGATCTAATGAACTAGAAATATCACACAAAATAAGGAATGAAATTATTAAGAGAGGCACCTGAAGTTAGTACATGAATAGATACCAAGAGAAAAACTACGTCTGATACTGGAATCGCTGTTTGGGCTGAGACAGCCATGTGAAATAGGCAGGAGTTGTATTTCCGAAATATGGTGGTCACAAGACTGAAGTTAAACATCACTATCGCTAAAACAGAGTATCATCAAAAGTCAAATTTAGTAGTAGGCAGTGTAGGCATACTTTCAGCATTTCCTTAGAAATAATATGCAAATACGGGGAATCGAACTTGGGGTTACTTCCGAAGCGCTATACGCAAAGCTGTAATAGAGTTCCCTTAGTTGAATACAGGGAGTATCAGTTGAAGTAAGCAGAGCAAACTTTTCAGAACTTTTACAAGAAATTTTAAGGCAGCAAATACTGTCAAACCTGGGGAATCGGACATAGGTTAGTTCCGAACTGCTAAACGCAAAACCATGTTAGGGTTATGGTTTCCTTAGGTGAACACCTAGGGAGTTATCAGTTATAGTAAGCAGTAGGTGGTCAAATCTGAGACACACTGTTTACTACACCAGGGAACAAATTATTAGGAAGTTGAGCAACCCAGTCCCTGTGGATATTTCACATTTTCAGAATGGCATTGAATAGACAGAGCTACATTACTTGATTGTAATAATCTTGAATTCAAAGAGATTTCTTTAAGCAACAGAGTTAAATGCATTCCCACTTGTGTGTTCAAATTTGTGCAACAACTCGAAAAGGATCTAGTTCAGTTTGACAAACCAATTATACTCTTCAAATGTTGCCAACATTTTGAGGAAGTACTGAATACATGTATAATGAAGCAAACTTTGACTCAATGATGCGGAAGGATTGTCTACATAAAATCGCTATTTACATGTACTGGTATTAAAGAATCTGTGATCATTACATGAGTATCATTTCTCCTATAGCTTGATAATTGTATAAGCTTATATGCCATAATCCAAACACACATGCACGATTTACCAGAGGTTTTGGTAATGTTATAAGACAGAATGTATCACTACATGACATAATTGACTCGAAATAATCACTGGACATGAATTTCCTGTGATCAATGGGGCTTCAAATCCCCCAGTCATATTGTAAACTGAAAACAATCACTTCGTTTTGTTGTTTGAAATGTTATTTTTAAATAAAAAACAATAAGTCTTCTTATTGAGGTCCATTGAATTGTAAGGTAACGTGAGTAACGTAACGTGAGTGACGCAGGTTTCTTGTCATTTGGTGCCGATGACAGCTAATACACTTATAATGTTGACTTAATAATGTTACTGCTACTTAGATGTGGTGGCTGCCCATTTATGGAAATGGTTGTTTGTTTATTGAAAATTAAAGCCAGAGCTAATTTCAAGAATAAAATTGGTACTAAAATTTTCATGTCCTTTTTCATGTAACGTGAGTGACGAGTGCTAAAACTTCACTTGGATACAGGTCTTCATACAAATTTGAACAATATTTATTTGTTGGTGTACACTGTGGCCAGGGCTGCCTGCATGCACAGTATGTCCACTTATAGTTGATGACTTGAAGATTGACAAGCAATTATATATCTGAAAAAGACTAAAAGTGTAACGTGAGTGACGTGGAATTGACCCATGTCGTGTTATGTTTAATTTATGGATTGAATACCTCAAGCGGAACCCAATCCCCCCCCCCCCACCAGTCTGTTTTCAAATCTAGATCTATGTAAAATTATGCTTTCTGTTGCATTTTGATTATACATTTCGATCTGTTCTTTTTCGATCTGTTCTGAAAGAACGTAAAAAGTTGTTCGATCACCTCGTTGTTCGATATAGCCGACTCTCATGTTTTTGATTGCATGAGCATAGTCTATTTTTCAAAACTATATGTTAAGCCTTCACGTCATTATATTGTCAAATTATACTGCGTTTTGGAGCATTCCGGTAGTAAGATTACGGTATCACATTTGTTAGTCTCTCAAGAAAACCACAAAAACTATAGTCTAGTGTCTATTCTTTCTGCTCCAATTACCCCCGGGTCCGCCGTGCCTGCTCAGGGGTAAAGAAATCTCTGCTGCTCCGTTCACATGTGGTGTCTGAATTGAAGACCATAGTCGATTTCACCAAAAGTACTTAGTAACTTATTGAGAAACTCTCAAAACAAAAGAAGGCAGTGGTCAGGCTTCGGTTATGTATTCCTTGAAAAGATAAATGACAGTTTTATAGAAAGGGGAATTACCCTAGCTCCGATCGGACCTTTCTTGGTCGTATATAGCAAGCCCCCACTGGAAGTTAGCCAAGTTAACATAGCTTCGTCCATTCCTACTCAGCCATGCTTCTTCTTATTGAATTTACATGTACAGTCCCCGACCACAAGGCCTCAGGGGCCGTACGGCTCTATCTGGCAATAAAACAACCCATCCCCAGTCTCTGACCACTACTTTTACCTAGTTTGGCAAAGAAATTGATCTCCATGAGGGGCTGATGCGTCTGCAATCAGTCTTCGAACCTCATTCTATAACACTTACACCTATTACACACTGATAACCGTGCAATTATTACACGATTTAGGACGGTTAAGAACTTTGCGACGAATGAAATCTACACCCGTGATCTTGACACGCACAGGTGTTCACTCGGGAGAATCCATTTCACAGGGCGGGTGATAAATGGCAGGACAAACTCTCGTCTGCCTGTCACGGTACAATCGAATAAACAAATAGAATGGATACCCTGTAAGTAGGAGCTTTAATAGTTTATTTCGAAGGCAGAACATGTATAGTCGCAGATATTCACAAACCAATTGGGAGATACGAGAAACAGATCAACAGGAGAGCAAGACGTGCTTTCAGATATGAATTATCTAGCTAGAGAAGCGGAGATCGAGAGTTCATGAGAGACTCGGATGATGAACCTCTTCTTGCTGTTTTAAATGAGACACAACATGAGTGAGATCAGCTGAACAAAGGTAGATTTTCCTCCGCTGACGATGAGAAATTAAGAGATCTGGCTGACAAACGAAATGAACCGGGGACCGACAGAAAAACGAAATGGGGAATACGGATATTTAAAGGTATTAAATTCGTTTTATATTATTAATCAAGTCTTATAAATAAATACATCTAAAGAAAAAACGTTTAGATCTAACAAAAATCAGCTTCTAAATATACTGGTATTAAAATGTAAACTTGAGTCGCCGTTACACCAACCATTGTTTGAGATCAACAACTGCCACGGTTTTGCTTGAGGCAGATGTATCTATCATTGATGTGATGTCGGTTACAGGCCACAGAAAGAAGCCAGTGTCAGACGCTGTGCGCGGAAACCGTCTGTTCCGAGGCAGCGTCAAATGAGTGAATTATTGCAAACTGCTGACATCAAAAACATCTACAACAAGTGTGCCCACGTTATGTAACAGTAGTTCGACATCAAATGTTTGTAATTTCACATCTTGGCGATTTTTTCCAAAATGTCAATGTTTCCACTAGCACCGTGAACATAAATTTCCTTCCTAGTTGAATAAATACTGGCAATATTTTTCACTGTTTGAGAAACGGCTGTAAATTACTATTTATTAAAGACGTAAATTTCTGTCTCAAGCTTAACTGTTGGTTCCATCGTGATTAATTAAGAATGCCACACAAATAGGCTTGTATGCATGTTTCAATGTGCCCCCTTCTGGGAGACCACATAAACTCATCCATTGATATTGGCACGCTGCCAACTGAGGCGGATGGCACATTTCACCAAAGGGAAGAAAGGTTGTGAACATTTACCATATTTTTTCAATCTTTCATTGTAATCTTTGTTGATAGTCAATTTGAGTAATTCAATAGAATAGAAATAATGTTTTCATAGGCGTGCTTAATCGTTATTTTACGCATGGTTCGTGTAGGAAAGTTTATAAATTTTAGGGCGCGGGCGCTTCGCCCTTGCCTTAAAATATAAACTTAGATAGGGCGATGAGTTTAAGCTTGAATTTCTCATTACGATTCGTACGCATCACGTGATCGGCATGTATCGCAGCGTACCGATCACATGACCTGTAAGAAGAAGGCGGCGGTACTGCATAGTGACTTGAGTAGCAGGGGGTGTCTCCGTCGATGTTGTTGTTGTGATTTTACAATTTTTTTTAAAGAATATAATTATTTCCCACCTTTTCGTACACCACAATGACAGTGGATGTCATAAAAATGCTTTCTATACGCCCTACATCGATCTACATACCCCTCCTCTAACAGATCTCTATCTGTAATATCAAGTGGGAAAACTCCAATGTTAAAGCCGTATACCTCGCCACGAATCCCGGTACACGGGGGAATTCGAGTGTCTGCAGACAACCAAAGGTAAATGGAAGAACAGACGTGAACTATGGGTGAAAATTCAACGGGCGTGGAGAATGCCATGAGGTAAGTTCTCGTGCATTCGAAGCCGTTCGGGCTCGATTTCAAAAGTCTTCGAAAGTCTTTGATCAGTTACTGGAAATCAGCCATATCGTGGAGAATGTATTACCGCGGACCGTGTTTCGGGATTCGTGGCGAATTCTTTAACATTGGAGTTTCCCTACTTGATATTACAGATGGGGATCTAGTAGAGGAGGGGTATGTAGATCGATGTAGAGCGTATAGAAAGCATTTTCATGACATTAAGGGCAAACCTAAGAAGATTGAAAATTACTGATCGAAATGATAGTCATAGGCAGTGTTTGCCAAATATCTCCAAAATGGCTACAAGGATTTGGATGAAAATTTCGCATACATTGGTTCAGATTGTTGTGGTTATTCCAATGCAATTAGAAATCAAATATATTCCTATTTCACCAAGAAATCACTCTTGCAACTTACCGCATTGAACTGTAAGGATGCCTGGGTGCATTACTTGGATAGAAATTCAAAAACGCTCAATAAACTTCCTTTAAATCAATCACAAGAAGATCCTACACGGATAATTGGGAAAGGAATTGAGAATGGCTTCAAAATTGAAAATTTACAAACAGGAAATGAGCACAGGATGTAAATGTTCCACTGCCATTTTCTGCAAGTACTTCTTTTACAGCGGAGTTGAATATTCAGTTGGTAAATTTAACCCTTGATTACCGAATACAGCAGACATAGAACCATATTACACGAGTATACACGACGAATATTTGGGGGGTTAATCTACATGTGTGTTTATACAGTATACTCCCCCCGTTTTACATAAGAATGGAGCACATGGTCCTTGAGTTATGACCGGCTACAAGGTAAACATGCGTTGCATAGAGGTCTGACCTGTTCTGACAGATTTATTCACGCCCATAGAAGAGTATTGAACTTAACTATCATATTTCCAACTATATACAAGCATGATTATTGCCTATACAAACAGTTTTTGGACAAATACAAACCACAATTGATGGGTCGCTTTCCTCCATGTGTTGTTGTTGTGTTGGAGGATTCCACACTTACGCCACACTATCGTCCGCCAGCAATTCGTATCTGACCGAGTATATGAGCAGAAATGCCCAGCAAAATAATACTACAGGTATCAGAAACTAAAAATGCAAAAACAATTATTGTGCAAGTAAGAAACGACTAGTGCTCTATAGAATGTATTTACTAAATCCATTTACAAAAATTGACAAAAATAACTTGGAGTGCACGATGCATGTTGACGTCATGGTTCGCTGATTTTCGCAGGAGTCGTCGGAAAAACCCGAATGCCATTTAACTCCCAACAACTGAGGCAAACCACCCAGATATATAGTCCCTTCACTAAAGGATAATTATTAATCAATAGACGATTTAATTGGTATTATGACAATCCATTAATACATACTAAGGGAACATGTAAGGATTCGTTACAGTTCGGGATGTTGAATGAATGTTAGATTTCCGGCGCATGTTTATGCAGCCAAGGTGCTTGACCCAGCCAGTTTGTGACGATGAAAATGGCGGGGCGGAGCTTTTGAAAAGAACGTAAAAATACACACGGAAATAGGTTAATAATCCAACATTTGCTTCTTTGTGTCTCCCTTGGCAGGTAGTATTTCACTTGATATAAGTAACAATCTTGCTCTGTGTCCAGTTGTCAAGGACGGTAATATCATAATTTTTATTCTGTACCATTAGTAATATTGTAAACAATACAGCGAATATTACCTACCCATAATTCCAAGCGACAAGTAAAGTGAAGAAGATGCCATGGCGGGTCATTTGTCGCTCATTTCCTGCTGCAAATTTTCAATTTTGAAGCCATTCTCAATTCCTTTTGCTATTATCTGTGTGGGATCTAATTGTGGTTGATTTAAAGGAAGTTTATTGGGCGTTTTTAAATTCCTATCCAAGTAATGCACCCTGGCAGCCTTACAGTTCAATGCAGTAAGTTGCAAGAGTGATTTCTTTGTGAAATAGTAATATATTTGGTTTCTAATTGCATTGGAATAACCACAACAATCTGAACCAATGTATGCGAAATTTTCATCCAAATCCTTGTACCCATTTTGGAGATATTTGGCAAACACTGCCTAGGACTATCATTTCGATCAGTAATTTTCAATCTTCTTAGGTTTGCCCTTAAAATAAGTATATAATCGCCTTAACAACAACATCGGCGAGGAACACGCACTACGCCACTGTGCGTACTCTGTTATAATCGGCAGTTGCCGTTTGAAGATTCAGACCATAAGCTGTCCTCAGGGGGATCAATTTATTGCCAAACTAGATAAAAGTAATTGTGTGGTGAGAGAGTGGGGAGGGGTTGTTTATTGCCGGACATGGCCGTACGGCCCATGGAGCCTTGTGGTCCCAGACTGTACATGTAAATTCAATAAGAGGAAGAATGGCTGAGTAGGAACGAACGAAGCCATGTAAACTTGGCTAACTGGAAGTATACTATTACCCCTCGCGTGGCTAGGCTGAAATACTCCCCAATCCCCTGTTTCGAGACTCCATTTTTTTCCGAAAACATCGGCTAAGGAGTCTATTTTATTTTTTTGGTTGTTGTTGCCGGATTGTGGTAAGAAAGCCACGCCCCCGTACCCTATATTCACCTAACACAGCCAGAGTTTCTGAGTTAGTTTCCCCCATATCGCCAAAATAACATGTACCGGTAATCGCCGGTATGATTGATTGTACAAACTGTAACTTACGGCACCGTACTCGATTTATTTTAGGTCACTAAAAATGTACCTAGGATACGAATATCCGGATATATATATAAGGAATAATTCACCACGATGATAGATGAACAAGTGTTTACTTACCGTACCAACATTAAAAGAGTCTACTGACGTCGGAATGAAGCTAATAGTACAGATTAAATGCTGTTGGACTAAATATTTTCTTTGTTCAGTACGTACAGTACGATGCGCGCTTCGACGTAGAGAGTTGCCTCCCGTGTATATGTCTCGCTACAACAATATTTTGGGGTTTGACAAAATATCACAAGGGACCGAAATCACGGAAATGGAATATTATTTTTATCAAAAGGTAGATTTTTCATCGAAAGGAATCAATTTGAGTAAAGTGAAACCGAGGAGGGGTCTCCGAAGTTGGCTAAATACCGAAAGGGAACACGTACATTGCTTCTCGTAGGCCTGTAAATTTGAGGAACGAGAGATCAAGACAGAAACCAATTCCATATTGGTTGTATTTTGGTAGAGGCTCCAGGTTATACTATTAGCCTAATATGAAACAGGGAAACCCGAGAAACGAACGAAGTATACTTCTTTTGTTCTCTTCTGACTTTCTTTTTTTCGCAAATCATACATATGAGGGACATGGGGAATTATTTACATAGGCGCAGTCTGGCGTGAACTCGTTCTTTTCATTTTCCTGATCCTTTGTGCATGGCTTGGTAAGTTCTGATGAAATACTGGCAACTCAAAGTTTCCGAATTGCTGTGGCAGTGAAATACGATAAATATTCGATGGATCCTCTCGGGAACCATTGCTCTTTATCTGACATAGCACATACATGTTTAACTCAGAAACTCTGGCTGTGATAGGTAAATATATAGGGTAAGGGGGCGTGGCATTCCTATCACAGCTCAGATCGAGGGTAGGTTAAAATTTGACGATAAAAACTGATGTTGCGAAAAGCGCCTTTTCGCTGACGAAAATAACGAAACGGGAGAGAAAAAATATGCCAATTTGATACAGTTTGACCGACCTGAGCTTCTTTGTCCATGCACCATATATCATGACTGTTTTGATGCTGACAATTAAAATGTGATCAAATGTGTGAGAAAAACCTCCATTGATTTTAACGTTTTCGCGCCTTTCTGACATCTTGTGAGTATATGACTTTCGCTATTTTTATCTCGTGATCTTTCTGATCACGTGAATAAACACACGTCGCTATTGGTTTAAAACCAGCATGGATGGATTTCTTGATGACGTGAGCCAAAAGGTCAACCCCAATCTGCGCATGTCCCTGTAAACTGTGGAGAAAGAAACACAACGGTTTTGTTGACAAAATCCGTGTTTGATGGCAGATTCCATCTAATTAAAGGAGTCATTAGGTGGTTGTCATAGTGCTGGAGATGCCAAATCATATTATTTATTCGATAAATTGCTTTTCGTGCCTCTGTCTCAATTCCTCATGCCGTGTGCAGTTAAAGATCTCGAGCGATTGACGTCTTATTTAGTTATTTCCATTTCAGGCTCTATTAGTCCTTCGGGCTAAGGAGTCAGATTCAGCAACAACGACCAAAAAATAGACCCCTTAGCCGATGTTTTCGGGCTAATACATGTTGTAATGTTAGGTACCGGTAAATTGAATAAACAATCGAGACGTCTTCAGACTGACTTGTATGTATATTATTCCAAGTTGGCGATCCCAGACGCTGCTTGCATGCCAGTAAGCACATGTTGACTAATCGATCAAACAAATTAATCGATAAACATTATCATTACAACTCCCCTTTTTACGAGTCGAATTAATGAGACGCTTTATATTTTACCATGGTTAATAGGGAAAACATACTCTTGCGTTCATGTCTGATATTATCAATACATTTTCAAATTAAATGAATTATGAAATTTTCTCAATGAAATATTAAAAACTGCGTGATGCTGTGACTCAAGTGTTCATCGCGGAATATTCAAGTGCCCATAATGAAATATTCACTGTTCATAACATAATGTTCACATGTCCATGTTGAATGTCACTGTGATCCAGTTCGTTGACAATATATGGACTCAAGTAAACATTATAAAACTGAACTCAATAGTTTGTCTTGATTACGCGAATAGCGATGACTCACAAACTTCTTATCAACATATGAACTTCACATTTTAACAAGAACTCTAACGTCTGGAAAGCAACTTATATACCCAGCAATTCAAACACTTTATGTATCATAGTCCTTAAATCGAACCGGTGGTCTCACCGTGAGACCACTAGATGCGAGGTGGGCACTAATTCCGGTTGAGCGGACTTCGTTGGGCTCGATGGCTTTGGTAAACACACTGGAGGTGGTGACGTATCTGGCTCATCGATCTTATCAGGTTCCACGGATGCCTTATTTGTTTTCAGAAGATGCTGTCGATTTCTGCGATAGATAGAACCATTTGGAGTGTGTACATTGTAAGAACGTGGAGTGTGCGCATAACTCTCCACTACTGCTGGTTTCCATCTCCCTAGTTGTACGCGAATGGTTTCACCTTCCTTCAATGGAGTTAACGGTTTGGAACTATTGTCGTAGAACCGTTTTTGTCGTTTCTGTTTCAAACGCAGTTTCGCCTGTACCACAGATGGTTTCACTGCTGTAGGTTGTAGATGTTTCCGAGTCGTGGGACGAATTGAGCGGAGTCGGCGACCCATTAACCTCTGTGCTGGTGATCCAATGTAATCGATTGGAGTGTTGCGATACTCCAAAAGTCCAAGGTATGGATCCTTTCCGTCGGATTGTGATTTCCTCAACAATCGTTTAACTGTTTGTATGGCCTTCTCCACCAAACCGTTAGCTTAGGAGTGATACGGGCGCATCGTAAATTATTTGGTATCTTTCTCATTTTAGTATCATAGTGTATCGGTATTAAAAACGTAAATGCGAAACTTTCAAAGTTACCAGCAAATAGTCCAAATTTCGTTTCCGTATATTTTCTTCAAATGGATTCAGAAAGTGTTGCGGCGCGTTCGCGCTTGTAACTATCAAAATCTCGAGCTCTCGTTTCCGGTTTGCGGGTAGCCCAAACTCCGTCAAGCTCGATGTTTCCAATAATCCCAGAAGGAATTGTGGTCACTTGTTTTGCTTAATCAAGATTGCAATCGTATTCGGTAACGAGAGTAAGTCTTCTGTGACATAGATGTGTTGTCATTCATTTTTTTTAGTTAGACTGGTTAAGAGAGTCTGTTGGTCCCATTTCCGAGACAGGAAGTGGTTTAGACCTAGTCACGGGGGATTGCCCTTTAACCCAGCTGTTGAGCTAGTCTGGTCTAGAAGATCCGTCCGTGGTTCTAGTCAAGTTAACCTGCCTCTGATTGTAGGACATCAGAGTCATGGGGTGCGATTTTCCATGTCTCAATGGCAATGCGGTAGATAAACAACGTTGGAAACAGACCAGAAAATTACATTCACTCGCCCCAATCTCCACTATCGTAACATATGGTTTCATCGGGTTAGAAGGCCGCCAATATTTTTAGTCACAAACCCTTACCTGCACTGCACTGCGGCAGACAACAAAATGAAGAGAGAGCCGAGAAGGCGGCTACCATGTCGTATTCTTCTCCCCTCAAACGTGCCGACAACATACGAAA
Organism: Hanleya hanleyi; assembly: GCA_036873755.1. NCBI lineage: Eukaryota > Metazoa > Mollusca > Polyplacophora > Lepidopleurida > Hanleyidae > Hanleya > Hanleya hanleyi. Next base: position 22,483 of record JAVTVY010010062.1, read on the forward strand.
CTTTTGTATGTTTTGTACGTGGGCCTGAGTGATCAAACGTGAAGACTCATCCTATTGCATGGTGATCTATTCTCCTTGTTTTACCGCAGTAAACAAGCAAGTGTTTCTATTCTACTTTACTACAATAGGCAGAATTGTGAAGATTTTTTTGAGCAAAGGAATATATTTCATCATGTAATTACACGTTAGCACCCCAAAAGGTGACACAAAATTAGTTCATCCATGAATTAATCGAAGCAAACGACCCCTGCAAGTCTCGTGCCCGAAATCAATAGGGGGCTATTTTAATTGGGCGACCCTTGCCCTACAATGTAAACTTTCCCACACTAACCGTGCGTAAAATAACCATTGAGCACGCATATGAAAACATTTTATTCTGTTCTATTGCACTACCTAAACTGATACCAACAACGATTATAATGAAAGGTTGAAAACATATTTTAAACTTTGACAACCTTTCTCCCCTTTCTTGAAAAAAACTCGTCCACGGATGCTCCCGTTTATGTTTATGTGGTCTCTCAAACGGGGAGTGATACTGTCAGCTGCGACAGCTGTGTGTAAATTACGTGGATATATGTCGATTTCTGCTTCCGAAATATTCATGGAATGTGGCGTTTTCCCCTGATCTCCATATATCTACATATTACATGCACCAAAAAAATGTTTTCTGTGCATGCTCTGTGACAGGGGAGATAACTCGGACCTTATAAATCTACGTTAAAAGTGTACAGTAGGCTTTATTTCTGAATGATACATTGAATAAAGCCAGTGTTCACTTGCTATGTCGTCTGAATAAATGTATGAAACAATTAAAAGATTTAATATGTGTGTCTGAAATGAATCTATCCAACTTGATAACGAAGTAAATTGTATACTTACAACAATAATAAATTGTATTACTGTATTACTGTACAGCAACAACAAAATGTTTCCTCGCCCGCCGATAAGTGAAAGTTATAATGATGAATAATATGAGAACAGTACAGCATTCCTTTGGGATCCACACAAATATCCGAGCGAACAAACAAAACACGGACAAATCGCCAGTGGGCAAAAGCTCCATCCGACATTGAGTTTCAGGCCAGGTCTATAAGATCACAACTTCACAGTTATGTGGATACCTTGTCACTTTTTACACCTGCACACCCCCCCACACACACACACACACCATAATACATAATAAGGGGTATACTGGATTCCGCTTGTCCATCCTTCCGTTTTTGTGTCCGTTCATCTGTCCATCCGAAATTTGTTTCCGGGCAGTAACTTGAGAACTAACTCGTCGGATTGTTCTCAAATTTGGTATGCATATATACCATGCCATGAGGTGTCGCTTGGAATTGCGTTTCCTCAGGATTCTCCTCAAATTTGGTTGCATATAACATACTATTAGTTGTCGCTTGGGATTGCATTTCGTCCACTTGTGCTAACAGGTGGCGCCACCTGGTGGCAAAATCCGAAATTCATTTTTTAGGCAATAACTTGAGAACTGTTGATCAGATTCTTCTCCAATTTGATATGTGTATACCATGCCACGAGCTGTCGCTTGGGATTGCATTTCGCCCACTTGCGCGTACAGGTGGCGCTACCTAGCAGCAAAATTCAAAATTTGTTTCCGGTCAATAATTTGAGAACCGTTCAATGGATTCTTCTCAAATTTGTTATGTATATACCATGCCATGCGATGTCGCTTGGGATTGTGTTTCGCCCACTTGTGCTTACAGGTGGCGACACCTGGTGGCAAATTTGTAATTTGTTTCTGGACAACAACTTGAACCGCTCATCGGATTATTCTAAAAAATTGGTATGCATATGCCGTGATGACATGTCGCTGGTTATGACAGTTCGCCAACAGGTGGTGCCATCGGGTGGCAAAATCCGAAATTCATTTCAAGGCGATATCTTGCTCGAGAAATGCTTGTCAGATTCTTTTCAAATTCGAAATGTATATACCATGCCATGAGATGTCGCTTAGGATTGCGTTCCACTCTAAATTGGGTTTGCGCACAATAACTTATGCCATTAGTTGTCGCTTGGGATTGCATTTCGTCCACTTGTGCTAACAGGTGGCGCCACCTGGTGGCAAAATCCGAAATTCATTTTTCAGGCAATAACTTGAGAATCACTAATCGGATTGTCCTCAAATTTTGTACGGTATACATATAACATGCCATGAGATGTGGCATGGATGGGATTGCTGACAGGTTACACCACCTGGTGGCAAAATCTCAAATTAATTTCCAGGCGATAACTTGAGAACCGCTCATTGTATTCTTCTCAAATTGCTGATGCCATCAACCGTTGCTTGGGATTGCGTTTCGCCCACTTGCACTTACAGGTGGTGCCACCTGGCGACAATATGTAAATTTTATTTCCGGGCAATAACTTGAGGACCCCTTATCGAATTCTTCTCAGATTTGTTATGCACATGTGCTGAGATGTCTATTGGGATTGCGTTTCGTGCACTTGCATCTACGGGTGCCACCGATTGATTTCCGGGAATTTGCAAAGGGTTCCCTACATGAGACGTCATACCATATGTGTACAGTGTGCGCGAAACGTGATTATGGGGCGGGTTTGGATCATGTAAGCATAATTCCAAACATATATAACAAAAAATCCCCTCCATTTTCATACCAGCTAATACCTCACGAGTCAAACAGTAAATCTCGTTTTTTTTCAACTTATCAATGTGGACTCAGACACCTTGTCACAGGCTTACCAAAGTCGATTAAAATAAATTTATAGCTTCACATGCACCACCTCACTCTTTTGCCACGGTATCCCCCCTTTTTCTAAAATTGTTTTGGTTGTATTTACACATTCCTCTCTCAATATTTTGCCAAAATTATGTACTTGAACATTGATAAGTTGTTTGATATTTTGTTTTATTTGGAGGAAATAGTATTGTTGAAGGTACGATAACTCAGAGAACATTGTTGATTTTATGCAAATTGTATTTAAACTATTGCATTGGTTTGCCAGAAAAGATGGCTATATTCGATCTGGACAAAAGGAAAAATAAATGAAAAAACCTCCCTCCCTCATTTTTTTTTTCTTCAAAAAAGATGCCTGTGATGCTAGATATTAATTTTATTAAGCTCAATGTTTCAATCAGTGGTTCATACGAAAGTGTATACAAAAACCATAACTTTATACTATGCATCCAAACTCTACACCCATAAAAACATCATGGTCTGGACTGGTAACGGGTTAAGGGGTTGTAGTGCCCCTGGTGTCTCATGTTCAAAATGGTAGTTGCATAACGCTAGGAATAATCAATATTATAACTTCGAAAGCTCTATGAAAATTCCATTATAGCTCTGTGAATATTCCGGCATATATTTATGCTCACAGTTGGAAAAAAAATGACATCACAAAATTACAATTGCATTGAGCAATTCCCTGAATTTAGATTTCAACTACAATGCTGTTGTAGTACTCGTGTATTTTCCTAGCTTGATCAGAATCTTTCTATACGACTCCTCTGATATTGTTGGGAGAGAGGGAGACTCGGTGTGCTTGCTTATACCATAAGAGGGCCTACTTACATGTATCAGGCTGGTACATGTAAAAAGAAGTGCTGATAATTTAGTTCTATAGTTCGAAAGTTCGAAATCAGCCCTGATCAATTCAGCGCAGTTATTAGTTCTTTCCAGTCCTATCAAATCAGACAATTTCTGTATGCAAGTCCTGTTAGACATAGATACATTTTATAGCCCACATGCTTTAGTTTTATTATGTGATTCCTTGTTAGAGTATGCGTAAAATATTTTGCATCCCTCAGAACAGAATCTCTGAACATGACGGTTGTCTTGATATGCGTACCGTATATATTGGGTAGCACAGTTGGACGCAATGTGACTTGCATGTCATCATAAACGATAGTAGATAGTATATTGATTTCTGCTTATTTTTTGCTTCAGGAACATGGCTGAATATCTGCCAAAGGTTTTAGAGGAAGAGCTTACCTGCCATATATGTACGGAGATCTATACAGACCCGGTCCAACTGTCTTGTCAACACAGCTTCTGTAGGGAATGCCTCAAAGCATATGTCAGCTCGGATACAATTGAAGACCAAACAAATGATGACGCCTTTAACAATGAGCTACAGAAAGAAATAGCCACTGGTGGTTCCAAGAGTTTAGATCCGAATGCAAATCGAGCGGTTTGTTGTCCAATTTGCAGGAAGCCTTCGGACCTTGATGGAGAGGGTGTCTCCAGACTTCCTGTCCATTTTACCATTGCGAATATTGTGGAGAAATACCAGAGTGAGATGAAGAAAACAGTTTCTGTACCGACTGAGACCAGGGAAGACAATGCTGGACCTGAATGTTCATTATGTGAAGGTGACAGGCCGAAGGCTGCTGTCAAAGGTTGTGTGACGTGCAAAAGTTTGTATTGTCAGGAATGCCTCCTTGTTTGCCATCCAATGCGTGGGTCGCTGTCGAAGCATAATCTAATCGAGGCGGAGAAGTACGCAGTCCTCCCTTCGTGTGAAGAACACGGCGAACCACTTAAAGTATTTTGCAGCGAGTGCAGGAAGCTTTATTGCTATCCATGTAGTGTAATGAGCCATGGTACGCACAGCCTGAAGGAAGCTAGTGCTGCTTTCAACGAGGAGAAGGTGAGTGAGTGCATTATGATCTTGGCGAGCGGGAGATCCTGGGTCGAGTGAGACCATTCATTTTGAAATGTAACTTGCTGCTCTTTCGCATAATGCTATATGCAGGAAGAGGATAGATCAATGCCTGGTTGGTCCCGTGTCAGGCTAATTGGTGAAGTATCACTCTACCTGCGGTATGATGCTTCGATGAAGTAACACTATACAAAGGCTACGTTCATAAAGTTAGACCGCGGTTCGCAGTTCGTTATTCGGGACCTGTCATTCAGCTACTCATAACAGCGCCCCTAGCAGCGCCCCTGGTACCAGAGTTGGGATATTATATATGCAAAGATATAGAGCATGACATTCTCTCTTGCTATGCAGAGTTTGGAGTTCAAAGTACTCATAATAAAAAAAATATACAGATTTCCATACCTGAAGAAATAATTGCTGGTCTCCTCGAATAAGGAACTGCGAACCGCGGTCTAACTTTAGGAACGTCAAAACAACTTTGTCGTTGGTAGGCGCACCGACGTGATATGAATAAAACATTGTTGAAAGCGAGATTAGAACTTTGGAGTTTTGCATAAGAAAAAATATATATAATCAACAGGATTACTTGAAAGTCTCGGGCTGGTCTGGTACGGGAACATCTGAGTTATTTATACGATCTTCTTTACCTTATCTATTATTTAAAATGACGAACAAAGAAAACAAAATACGTACATAATGTATAAAACAAAACATCCCCATGAATTGAATGATTCGATAGTACATGCTTCGCTATTTATCAGGTAAGAGTGATAACGAAGACCAACCTACTGAAAAGTTCATTGGATGAAGTCAATTTCTGTATCGGAGAACTGTCCAAACAAGAAGAGGGCATCAAGGTAAATATAGACCTAAATTATTCCGTATTTCTAACAACATATATCTAATCCCAAGATCGTGTTTTTTTAAAGAGCTACAAATGGAACGCGGAGCTATCATGCTACAACTGTGACTAGGATTAGTCTTTGCTACCGGTACTCAAATCTGATGAACTGATCAAACCTGATGAGTATTTTTTATTGATGTAAGAATAACAATGAGTATATCTTATTAATTGCAAAGCATCATGGGAGAAAATCGTAGGCGAAGAGAGGAGGGTATTGGACATTTTTCTGTAAATGTTATAATCAGGTCAACTATTACATGAAATATTATAATTGGCTTATTTGATTTTTTTGCTATATCACGATGAGCGGTGAGGCTTGGGGAGCGCGAGGCTTGAGAAGCTCTGAGGGGCGTGATGGTTTGAAAGATGATAAGGCATGACGTTTCCTTAGAGAAAACCTTGATAAATGGATTACAATAAATATCGACTGCCATGGTTGATGATCACACGTGGTCGCTCCTACGATTCGCTCAAGCGCAGCCAGTCGGTATTTTGTCAGCTATGGGTGCAATATATGCTGAAACATATATGATTATAATCGATACAACTGCCGGATCGCGTCAAAATACCATGGTCATGAGCAATCACTATGGTCATGAAACCGGCTAACCTGGACATGCAACTGATTACAATCAATGACATAGGAAGCGGGGGACACTGGCTCCCACTTTCAAATATGAGGGGCACAACACCCTTTGAACCCCTCCCCCCCCCCCACCCCCTACCCGTCCATACTTTTTGGACATGAATGCTGCTGGAGGAGTGACAATTACTCTCAACGCCAGACATTTTGTGGATTTAAATCAAAGTAATTAACTTTCAGAATAATGTGTCTTGTTGCATAATTGTGTAATATTAAGGAAAACAAAGAAAAAAAAAGAAAGGTTCGTGTGCATTTTTTAGCTGTAGACACTGTAAACCCACACTCCATTTGATAAACATGGCAAATAGCCCTGGTTTTTATTAACTTTGTCAATAAGATATAGACCAACAATTTATTTTAAGCAATGCTTCGTGGATGATTCTGCAAAGATTGATATGAAATACCAGAGAGTTTTGACCGATCTGGACAACTGGAGATCACAGGCCATGGCGATCATTCAGAGAAAGTGTGATTCCTTAATGGAAAAGACAAAAGCTGAAATGGAAAAGCTCCAGTCAACATCAACAGACATTGACAACTATCTGAAAGAGCGAGCTGACTACCTTGGAAGTACAGATGCTATAGTTTTCCTGCTGGTGAGATTGTCCATATCTTTTAGTGGACTATCAGTTAAAGCGAGAAATATCTTCGCAAAATGTGGACGACGATGATTGGGGTTGAATATGCCACATTTCTAACACTATTCTCAGATAATAAGCGTATAACGATAAGAAAATTTAAGCTGGGTGTGGCATATATAAACGAGTCACAAACAGAAAGTATAGCAGAACTATTCTGTTGTGAAATGTTGATATCGCGAATTTTAAGAGTCGATGAAAGTTCTCAAAATTAAACGATTTACTCTAATCAACGGGATGAAATTCACCAAATTTCAGTATCAAGCCCACCCGTTACAAATGTAAAAAATAAATCAATGTGCATGTATCCTATCCTCTCACGGAGTGAATTCTGGTGAAAACTTTCGGATAAAAGATTGCCCTCTGTCGTCTCTTGGAGCATTCTTCAGTTGTTAGTTTGTAAAAACGAATGATTTTGAACTTGATCTCCAGATAGTTGGCACATTCCCCTACGTGTTTACATACATGGATATATCTGCGTGCAGGTGTATTAATTTGTTGCCGAATTTCGCTGGTGTGTTTACGAAGTCTATCACCCGTTTCTCCTATATATATTTTCGTAGACCCAGCAAATGTAAGAAAAAAGAAGTGTTTTGGAGTTTCAGTCCAAGTTGGTTCATAGTTTGTCGTTTGAAAATAGATCGAAGAATTTGTTGACCATGATATTAGAGCAACGTTTGCATCGTTCATCTCCTCATTTAGACGCTGTACAAAGGCTTGCCTTCAGCAGTTTGAATCGTGCTTTTCGTTAGCATTTTTGTCAAGATTGTTTGTGTGTTCCATTAATTTCCATTCCATATCCCTCAAAAAGCCTTCCGTAGTCGTTCATGTGAATCTAATACTTTCATTTTATTGGCAATGTGTGTTTGTCGCGAGGTTTTGGTGCGAACAAATCGGGCTGTTATGACATTTTGAGTGATGTGTCATTCACACGATTTTGAAATATGTGAAAGAAAATGTGATCGTGTGTACCCGACTTCAGTTTAGTAGTACTATGTTCGATTAGGTACCTGAAGGTCCGCAGGAAAAGATCGATAATCAAGTTGTGAATAATTAGTTATTTGATAATCCATTACACATGATACTGTTAATGCTCTATGTTGCAGGATTCAGAGGAAACAATTATAAGGTACGGATTATTTTAGATTATTTTTCACGTACAATCCTTCAACATATTAAAGTGCTAATCTATAATAAAATTACATCTTACACACGGTAACTCTATTACATACCTAGCGCTGATCATTTCCGAAAACTGCATAATAAAGATGCAGTTAGATTAAACCATTCTTAATTACCCGTTGTTAAGATTGGTAGTCTGTATTATGACTGGTCCAAAAAATTACCACAGTCAAAAGGTGGACAGATAAGAGGCCATAAATGACGGGCCATCTAAGTAAACGTCATGATGGGCCCAATATCCGTCATCTTGAACAAATTATGCCTACCGATGCCCATTGCAAATGTGATAATTTTCAGCTAAAAAAATTTCTTCTCATTTGGGACCGTCAATATATGGAGTACTAATCCCTCAAAAATGGCAAATCCGTCATTCAAGACAAATTTAATAAGACTTATGCGTGTATATTTGTGTATGTATATATATTATATATTTCTATGGTAGCGCCGGTTGTCATATCAAAAGAATGGACGAAGCTCTGAAATCTTTCAATACTCAGCAACAGGATATACAGAAAACCCAGACTGAACAGCCAATTACAAAAACAGAACTATACTTACACCTGTCAGAGAAAAATGAAGATGCATTGCTTCATGGAGCTAAGAAAACGGCCTTGGAATTCAAGTTTGGTGAACAGACGATCTCGTGTGAGTATACAGGGCCTGCCATACAATTAGCCTGAGGTACAGAGTAAAACATAGGGGTGGTTATAATATAATGGAGAATAAGTGAACTAAATATTCTGCGTACGAGGAGAAAATTACCTTTCTGTTAGCCAGACTTGGGTGAACATAAGAACATTTCCCTCGCTTGAAATCACGTGAGAATACTCTAGATGACTAACATTGGATCAATCTAAATATTTCAAATACCTCCCAGGAGAATAATAAAGTAATGTGAACCCTGAAATTTGTTTTCGGTTGTAGTTTTTGTTTCAAATATATATTGTCGGAAGATATCCGTAATAATTGCTCATACATTTAACGAGCAATTCCTAATACAATTCGTCATCTTCGTTTATTTGGGCAACTCTCATTCTTTCTGCCCCAAAATTACAGGTACTGCCAGCCTCGACATACTGATAACAGTAATAGATATATTAAATAGCGAATCGTATAATACATTTTTGTAGGTCCCGCATTTGCAATGAAGGAAGGGTTGCATGACTGTGTTTCTGTTCGAAATGAAGGAAAACTATTGGTTAAAATAAAGCATTGTCTGGAAGCGAAAAGTTTTCCCGGAGCTCTCGCAGATGCGTCGAACCAGAAGGGGAGATTGTACTGGGAGATAGACGTCAGCTACTTTTTAAAGTCGCTACCAGACGCTGCTGATAAATTGGTGTGTTCAACAGGTGTTACGAACACGAAACCAGCGTCCAGGCATCTTGGCACAGACTGTTATTCCTGGTGTGTGGACTTAAAAATACAAAACGTTTCACACAAATTTATTTGCTGGCATGGAAACAAGCGTGTCTCTAGCATTCCGGTGTATCCAGATGGTACTGCATACAGTGGAGCTCTCCGTCTAGGGTTTTACCTGGACTGTATCAGCCGAACATTCACTATCTTGGATTGTACTCATAACCGTGTTCTTTTCACCTTCCGTGATGTTGATATTTCCAGGCCGTTAACCCCCGCTGTAGCCGTTTATCAATTCAAGTATGTAGATGTATCAGTCCAATTGAGAACCGGCCCTGACATCTCCACCTTCCCGACATGTCTGTACAAGATGTTACAGGGAGTATTATAGCTAAGCATGGTGATATGCTAGCAAATCAGTTAAATATCTGCAGCTGTTAGTAGTGGAGCAATATCGTGCACAAACCTAGCCGAATTGTGCACTTCGAGGTAAAAGCATGAAACTTGGCATGATAGTAGCCAAAGATGTCCTGACCATTTTTTGATAAGGACCCACTCATTTTTTTTCAAATATGGCCGCCAAATTCAAGATGGCCGCCAATATAATGGTCAAATACAGCAATATGTTAAAGGTCAACCCAAACGGAATTTTTTTTGGTCTAAAAATCCTTAAAAATCATAGTTCATACTTCACTTTGTATGAAAAAAATATTGAAAAAATTCTAATCTGATCAGAAACACACGTAATATGGGAGCAAAGTGGGCTTTTTCACACTTTCACAGCTGGGTTGATGACGTCACGCAGGGAAGTTGCCTGAGAAAAAACAGCGGATAACATGGAAAGCGAGTGCAGTCAGAGCTCCGGTTCAGATGTCGATTCGAGCGATATCAGCTGCTTAGATGGAAATATTTTTCGCCAAGAAGATGAAATAGACATAGAGGAGGATGATGACGGGCAAATTAACAGTTGTTTGCAGACCAACGGCGGAATTCAGCCCTATCAATTTGAGCCGTACGGCTCCGATTCTGACAGTGACAACCACTCTGACAACGTGGAACTCGACGACGACAGGATTCGGAGACGTCGTTTGTTGAATACAGATTAGTATGCAACTTGACTGGAAACCTTATTATCGTCATCTATAAGACCAAATGTCCATATATTTCAAACTGTATTGAATGTAGAACGATTCTGTGATGTAACGAACGAGCACATCTGTGTTGTTATTGTTGTTACTGACCGAGGCAGCCTTTTCGAAGGGATAAACTCCGGGATTCGGCAGTATGGACAGTAAACTGTTGATAACTCTACTGATATACGTCCGACTTGAATTTTGTTTGTTTTCCCATAATCCCCATGAAATACCAATTTCAGAATTATATAGTTTGATAAAAAAACTTTGGACATTCATGGCGAAAAGTAAGCCGTGGTGAGTGGATCGGCATTCACATTTGCTCAATTTTCGACAAATTACCTCAATTAAATTGAAATCGAATGATATTCCCACAATCTCAAATGTCAAGGGATTATGAAAGTATAATTATCACTTCTGTATCTACAGCCATTCACTCCAATTGGTGTTTTTATTTATTTACTTATCAAACGTATATATATTTATGAAAGATCATTTTATTATTATTATTAAATAGTATATAATTTAGATAATTTATTTGCGTGAAGTTTGTGCCAACATTTGGCTAAAAACGCATACATAGAAATAAAATTGAACATACAAATACAGACATTAAGACACATTGGAACAAATGGTTAAACGTGTATATATGAAATAGAGACTCATCCAGTCTAACCTGTAGGTGCTCAAGCAACAAATGCCACGCGAGAGCGAGCAGGGCATGTACAGCCGTCCCCCTGCCCGAGGCCTCGCTTGCAGGCTAGGTTCGTTCAGCCGATGTCCGTGATAGATTCTCCTTGTCCGATTTCTTTGCCGTCACATTCTGATTGTTCTTACGTTTGATAGTTGGAATAGCTGTTCTCTTTAGTTTTGGTTTGTACCCGAATTCAACTGCTACGCTGTAGATGTCCTCGAATGATGTCTTTCTGTCAAAATGTGCCGAGCAAATTATACGAGTACTGGCTCGGGCCCTCTTTCCACACTCTCGTGTTGCGTACAAATTTCGTCCAATTTGCAGCGATTTTCTCGTCTTTAGGCCACAAATGAATACTAACACCGTCATCTGTAGTAAAACTGCAACCTCCCACTACACAACGTCGCGGCATATTTAAAAAATGATGCCCCGATTCTCCGAAAATCTCCAGAAATCAGCAGCTACATACGACTGTGGTATACGGCTTTAACATAGAGAATACAAGACGGCTTCCCTCCGTGACGTCACAGCTGGAATTGACAGGAGAGCGATTTTCACCTTTCAAACGGCAATATCTCGCCAACCAGACTGCACAAAATTATGAAAAAAATATCATTATTTTCAGAATCGAAAGGACTATTTTTTTATATTTTTGACCTCAGAGCGTTTGGGTTGACCTTTAATAATACTGTTTATTGTTTTAGTCTAGGTCATGAAACTTGCAGCGAGGCTTGTTATTAACGCTCTAGTCCGTTTTCAAGAAAGATCTGTAAAATTACTTTCCAAGATGGCCGCCAAATTCAAGATGGCGGCCATGATAATGGTCAAATTAGTGGTAAATCATCATACAATGCGTAAAGGATTATGTCTGTATTGTGCACTTAATGTAATGTGCTGAAGCCAAGCAAATAATTCCTGCGACGAATAAACTTTATCTTTTACGGTAAAATGACAGTCGTATTCAAGATGGCTGCCAAACGCATTTTAATAAGAAAAAAACAGTCCACGGACCACTTTCTGGATCTTGGAGCAACGTCGGTCCTCAGAAACTTAGCAAGAATTCAAGCTTTGGTCCTCACCTTACGGTTTATACGTGTACACACACGCCCGCACACACACACACCCACACACACACGCACACACACACACACACACCTATACACACACACACGCGCGTGCGCGCACGCGTACTCACTCACTCACCATCGTTAGTGCGTCCATGCTTTAAGATGGGGGTTGGGAACGCCTCACCGACAATTTGGACCACGGATGGTCCATCTCTATCCCAAACACCTTCCTTCACACCCCCAAAATGCCCACTTTGGTTACTACTCATACTGATGTCGATGGCATCACCAATGACATCACAGATGACGTGGACATCCCTCAAGTCGTGGTCTACACAATGACACCTCGCACAACGCATTCGGACCAAGAATGGTCCTTCAATCGCTCAAACACTCTCCAACGCACGCCCTGAATGACATCTTGATGTTACTACTGCCCAATTGAGCATGCGTAGCACAATGCGACGTCCAACAAAAAACATATCATTCGTTGTCTAAATGCAGAGAGCTACAGGATGACACAAAACACGGTCCATTCGAACCACGAATGGTCCATCTCTACCCCAAAAACCTCCCTTCACACTCCCAAGATACCCACTTTGGCTACTTCTCCTACTGATGACGTCACCGATGACGTCACAGACAACGTGGACATCCCGCAAGTCGTGGTCTACACACCGAGGGCTTCACTTTGACACCACACACGACGCATTCGGACCAAGAATGGTCTCTCAATCGCTCAAATATACCCCTGCGCACCTCCAGAATGACCACTTTACTTACTACACCCCAACTGCCCATGCGCAGATTGGCGCGACTTCCAATCAAAAACACGCCAGTCTGGCTCTACCCCACGAAAGTTTCACTAGGATACCCCAACCCATTTGGATCAAAGATGGGTCCCTTGATTGCCCAAACATGTCATTTCCCACGTCCAAAATGACATCTTTCGTTACTACTGACCAACTGCGCATGCGTAGCACAATGAAACTTCCAACAAACACCGTACCATTCGTCGTCTACATGCAGAGAGCTACAAGTGGACACACCGCATGGTCCATTCGGACCACGGATGGACCATCTCTACTTCAGACACCTTCCTTCACACCCCCCAAATGCCCACTTTGGCTACTACTCCTACTGATGACGTCACCAATGACATCACAGAGATCGTGGACATCGTGCTCTACACCCCAAAACATTAAATGGAACATGACGGAGACACCAATAGCTAACATCATGCCAAGTTTAGGCTTCTGACACAATTCAAACAATGAACTAAGTTAATTTCAGTATTTGGTCATTATTATGGCGGCCATCTTGAATTTGGCGGCCATGTTGGGAAAAAATTGTGTGGGTCCTTATCAGAAATTGATCGGGTCATCATTGGCTACTACTATGCCAAGTTTCGTGCTTTTACCTCCAAGTGCACAATATTTTCACCATATTGCTCTACTATAGAGTGTATGTCACCGTGAGGAAAACGTATCCATTTATATGTATCAAAGAACCGTAGTTTGACAAACTAATCTACAGTCATGAGAACAGTCAAACCCTCCTTAGCCGAAAATTCACAAATGTGCGCGGTAGCGCCCTGGGATTGGTTGCAATCAGCTCGAGAAACGATGATGTATACACCGAGAGCGCACTGTCCTTTCGAGAGCTGCCAATCGACAAGTCTCACGCAAGAACATGAAATACTTGTTTTATTATTCCGAAGTCATATTAAAAAAAAATCTGGCGACTTTAGAATGTTGTGAATAAGCATGGCACGGCGTAGTAAGCCTATCGTGTTCAACACTGCGTGATCGTTGTTAATTTAAAAAAAAATCATGTGCATGATAGACTGTTCGACCTTGTCGCATAATTTTTAAAAGCACTCGTAATGATCTCTCTGGTCTTAAGTACCTTTTCAGAAAATACCTAATTTATATCAGTCAATTTCCAAATCATATTCAGTTATTTCTATCAACGTAGCTACATGTATATGTAGCTGCTACCGAAAACACGTCAATCTTTCGTTTCGGGGAAGTATGCTGGCGCACGCTATGTTTATGGCAGCCAGCACTTGGTTCAGCGTGGAAAATTACGATGAATATAAATGATGTTCAACGCTCTGCCATGGAACGTGCCAGTTATTCAAAGGTGCGGCAAGATATGATTACATCATCGCCGAACAGCACATTTTGAAAAAATGACACGTGACAGGCTCTCATTCAATGAAAACATTGCCAATATACTTGCAATGTTATGGTTATCATTGTCGTTTCACTGTTGGGATGTTTACATGTATTTCACTCTCCATATTAATACTACCTGGCCGGAGTGATTTAATATCTGTACCAGCCTGTTCCCCCCGCACCTATTTATTTTCGTTACTCCTTGGGGACAGAGGGTTGATCTTGTCGGAGGCCATTTTTCCTCCTATTTTTGAAATCGATTTTCAGAATTTCTTATTTCCCGATAGAGAATAAATTATTTTTTTTGTATTTTTTGGCGAAATATGCGAACAAATGGACAGAAAACGCCAATTGTGCGACATTTAAACGTTTATTTTTCGAAAAGTATTCATGCTACGCTTTTGAAATTTGGCATGTTTGTTACTTATAAGGTGATCTGGAAAGCTTTATCTCACTTTTTGCAAGTTCGGCTTAGTTTTTTAATTATTCAACCTTTAAGACAAATGATCGTATAATAGTACGTTTTTATCGAGCCCGTAGCTTTAGCTGCGGAAAGCTCGATATAGGTGCCACATTGATGTCCGTCTGTCTATCTGTCTATGTGTCTGTCTATCTGCAGGACCAAGTAAATGTTAAAGTTTGATCCTAAGGCCTGCCCGACCGCTGAACCCTCATATTTCAGATGCTTACATCGGGTTACACATATTGAACCCATCCACTACCCTGGGGGAGCATGTCCCCACCCCTGGGACCCCAGGACCAAGTAAATGTTAAAGTTTTGGACTTAGAAATTTCCTGGCAGCTTCTCGGCCTCATCTATGTCTCCTAAACTAAGGCTGAACTTTCATTTATTCCAAATGCTTACATCGGGCTGCACATATTAAATCCATCCACTACCCTCGGGGAGCATATCCCCGCCCCTGGGACCCCAGGACCAAATAAATGTTAAAGTTTTGGACTTAGAACATTCCTGTCCACAGCTTCTCGGCCTCACCTATGTCTCCTAAACTACCCCCCGAACTCTCATCTACTCCAAATGCTTACATCTGGCTATACTTATTGAACCCATCCACTATCCTCGGGGAGCAGGTCCCCATCCCTGGGGCACTGAGCCCCACCCTACATCTTCGAAACTAAGCATTTCCCGATCCCATACCATCATATTTTCCCACAGCTTACATGATCAACTCATGCGCTACCCATGGAAGCATGTCCCCACCCTCGGGGCACTGTGCCCCACCATCCATCACCTAAACTAAGCTTCGCCCGATGTCATATCCTCATATTTTCCTGAAGCTTACATCATGTTACACATATTCAATGCATTGCCCAACTCCATACCCTCATATTTCAATTTCTAATTTTATATCTCTTTTCACGGGGCTATTTAGTCCCGTAGGGACTAATGGTCCTGTATTGTAGGCATGAAAAACTTGAGCAAATTTGGTACCGTTGCCAGGGTGACTGGTTGTTTATTTAACTGCTTTAGGCTTTGAGAGGAAGAGCAGAAGAAAAAGAGTCCTCAAGTTATTCAGCTACTGTAGATAGTTTGGTCAACTATTTTTGCTAGATTTTGTTTCACCTGGTCTATATTAATGAAGTTAAATATTTTCTGCTATTCTTATATATGTTCATATGTCATTTTCACAGAGAATCCTGCTTTAGGGCATGAATACAAAATGGATACTATTCAGAGGTGGACTTAGAGAGTTTTGCTGAAAGGATGTCATAAATCACCGGTTGATAAAAACTTTATTTGGAACACTTAACAAATACAGAAGAAAATAGTTTAAGGCAGACTTATCATATGTTTGCCATGTTGGCAAGAAATTCTAATTTTCTAGGCTTCCATTCTTGCAGCAATTATATACACAGTATGTAAGTTTTGAACCATCACACAAACATCCCCTCCACCAGACCCTCTATACAATTCAGAGCATAGTCACATGTATGACATATGCATGACCTAAGGTCAATGGCTTGGTTCACTCAGCTGATAGGGTTACTTGATAGGGTCAAACTCCAACCTTTAGATAGCATGCAGAGTGCATGTACAAGTCTGCATACAACCATTGTCAGAATTTGTAACCTTCCAAACTATAGGGGTGTACCTAGTACCTTATTGAGAGAAATGTGTGAGACTACAAACTGTATGGCTCTTCGCCATGGGGACTGAACATCAAAGAGTAAGTGGAATTATTCCAACAGCCTATTTTACATTTAAATAGCCCCGTTTCAGTGCCTATTAAAGGCTCTAGTTTGTGATACTAACCTGTTGTTAGGCATGAGATGCAGTGTACATTGTATACAGGCATACATACCAAATCACCTACAGTGTATTCCTTTATAGTATTTACTAATAGTTTGGTGACATTGTTTTATTTCAGAAGTACAATATCAGAATAACCGGTGGGGGAATCCCGCAGTACCGAGCCCCTGTTAGTTTTTAATTTCGTGTCGCCTTAAATGAAGGACGCCATTTCATTAAATTTTGCTACCAAATTCTGGTTGACCCTAAAGCTTTTGCACAACCATATCTGTGTCCACACATTTAACTTACTATATTAATTAAAACTGAGTTTGAATCAGTTTGTGATGTCTCAGTCTTTACCAGTAGTGCACATTATTATGGAGCATTACAGTATGATTGAACACAGTTGTCATTGTTCATTCTTTTATTTGCATACAAATGTGAGGATTTACCACAGTGCTGGTGTCCTATTGCATACTGGAAATGATAGATTTATCCCAACTATTGCATTGTTATTAGCTTTGTTTGTTCAAATATCAACACACAAAGTTACACCAAGAACGTGCTCCAAATTGCACATCTATTCTTCCTAACTATACATGTACATGTATTTTTTATCAGATCTATGCAATGGGATGTGCAAGCTTACTTTCGAAAAAAAATGTAATCTTTATTGGAAGTTATATAATATAGTTCCTCCTTCAATCCAACCTTAACATCACTAATATAGAAATCATATTTCTTAATAAATGTATTGTTATTTTAAATGATGTGCATTTCCAATGATGTGCAACATCAGATGATGTGCCACCCTGAAGGGCTCGATCTTTTTGCGAAGCTGTATGTTTATATTTATTTTGGTAAAATAGCTGCAAAAACAAAACCAGGCAAAAAGAAAATGAGATAAAGTTCAGTAGTTCGAGTTGTCTCCTATCAAGGTATACCATCAAAGTTGAAAAAAGATCAACAGTTTTCATGGAATTTCAATTGAAAAATGGACGCTATTGTTTTCATTTGAATTGTTTTAAATTGAAATATTTTCTACACAGTAGCAGTGTCGGTTATACAAATCATATAGTTGAAATCCCTTCGATGTACGCTTTCATAAAATATATAGTTTATTATGTTTATCTTGTATATTTATTGATACAGGAGACAAATTGTCACGGAGGTGCAAAAACTGCCTCTAGCTACCCTTAAAAGACACACCATAGCATAGTAGGAATTGCCAATGCTTGTAATTTTTTAAGAGGTAGTTGCCTCATTTAGAAAATATTCATGAAATAACATATTTTGATAAAAGTTATTTAGTAATTGAGATCAGCTATGTTGAACGTATTTCTGTGACCTCATTTTTTTTCCATATTTCGAGCTTTGAAATCACGGCAACGATTTGGTGTAAGACTCCCGAAATATACTTGACAAAGGATCTGCTGCAAGTTGTATTGTCAGTCTTTTGTCCAGGATATTACCTTTTCAATGGGAGGTCTTCCACCAAAGCCTTGCCGAAATCACACTTCTGACATTCTCTGAAAACATGACAGCAGCTGCACTTGGCTCAATTGCCTGGGACGAAAACCACGCATCGGCATTCTGGGTTTGACGCTTTGCAACGTCATACACTATCTTTTATCGCACTGTGACAGCTTCTAGCGTGACGTCATTGACACTTGATCGCGTTATTCGACGTCATTTAGGTCATTTTTTTTCACGGGGCGATGTAGGCCCGTAGGGACTAATGGTCCTGTAGTCAGAAAAAATTGAGCACCAGCTCTGTGTCTTGCTAACACAGCAAAAGATAGAGTTCTTACACGACAAGAAAGAGGTCTGAAACTTCCTTCTTTAGAGTGTCCAGGTTTCTGTGTTTTTAATGTTCGCGTATAGTTGCAGGTCTGATATGTTTAAGTTACATTTCCATTTATCTAATTTTATGCGTGTTTTCGTTTATTTTCCAGTGGCACTACTTTCGTGCTCAAAATATGTCGTCTGCTAAACCACAGATTTTGAGGGGCGCATGTTGAGTGATTTTGTGGGGCTAACTCATTCTCATTAGAAAGCGTGTTTGGGCAGTAATTTAGTATTAAATAATACCAGTATAAGTGTAATTCATTGTAGAAAACACTGGAATATTTCACTTTGCCTGTATTCATTTACATTTTCATGAAATATGTGTGTTGAGTTACAGTTTGAAATTTTGGCCATTTAAGCTTACCCCTCGAGACCCTCTGCATTATCTTTTTATAGCAAGTTTCTAAAATCCAGTGGTGGTCAAATCATTTACGTAATAATTTCCCTGTATTCAGAAATGTTTTCTTCCCATTCTACTTCTGAAATATTCATGGAATGTTGCAAGCATTTCCCCCTGATCTACAGAAAGAGCTCTGCATATCACAGTTTTGAAGCTGTAAGGTGACAGGGGAGATAACCAAATAGAACTGTAATATACTAGGGAGGAGGTACATGAAACAATATGATGCGATGAGAGGATGCATCCCAGCATAGCTCCAGTCCATCTAACCATGAGGATTTTACATTGTATCTCAATACTCATTTTTACCCCTCGGCCAATTTTGGCCATGGGGTATTGTCGTCTTGTACGTCCGTCTGTTCGTACGTCAGTACGTGAGCGAGATAGACGGAAAACGGTTCCACTGAAGAATTCCAAATTTGGTATGCTTATTTACCTAGTCAAGGACTAGAAGCCTATTGAATTGGGACCTGATTGGATGCAAACCTTGGCGGTCATCTTTAATTTTATGCAAAATGGATAATGATCCATATCTCCGAAACCATTCAACTGTTCAATACGAAAGTTGGTATACATCATCGATACATCAAGCAACTTTAAATGAATTACCAAACCGGCTTTTTTGATTAGCTGGAAATCCTGGAGGCCATCTTTAATTTATGCAAAATCGATAATGATGCATATCTCTGTTACCATTCAATTATTTTATATGAAAGTTGGTATACATCATCGATGCATACAGATACTTTAAATCGGGACCTGATTGACTGAAAACCTTGGCGGCCATCTTTAATTTATGCTAAAACTTTAATGATATATATCTCTGATATCATTTAAGTGTTCTATACCAAACTTGGTATACATCTCCGATGTATCAAGAGACTTGCAATGAATAACCACATCAGTTCCTCTGAGTGGGGAGAAGGATGGGCGGCCATCTTTAATTTATGCAAAATCATTAATGATCTCGTTCTCTGATACCGTTCAAGTGCTCGATGTAAAATTTGATATACATCATCGATGCATCAAGAAACTTACGACAAATGACAGTTCTGGTTTCTCTGATTGGGCGGAAACCTTGGTGGCCATCTTTAATGAATACATTATGAATGTACCCAGAGCCGAGGGGTTTTCAGATGCGCGGCTTCGTATTGTTATTTACTGCTGAAGGATATGCTTTCGATTATCTGAAAAAAAAAGTGAAAATTTTTACAAATATTGGTACATGCAGTGAAGACATTATTTTATCATTTCATCTGGCTGGTTTCATAATAAATGTCTGCCCCAGCGTTTTTTTTTAAATATATATATGTGTACAATTATATGTACACTATGCACTAGAGATCCTTGTTGAGAGGAATGTGTGAGACTACAAGTATGGCTCTTCGCCATGAGATGGAACATCAAAGAGTTAGTGGAATTATTCCAACAGCCTATTTTACATTTAAATAGCCCCGTTTCAGTGCCTAAGGCTCTAGTTCATTTTCAACTTGTTCACTTGACCAAATTGAAGAATCTAGGAATATTGGTACGAAATACAATACTTTGCGACCTGAAAAGCATTTGGCAAATGTTGCAAGTGATCAGTGTGTTTAGTTTACCCAGATAATTAAAATCAGGATTGCACCGCTCGATTTTTGTTCTGAATCTGTGCAAACATGAAACTTACAAATGTTATTGCGCAACAACGACACATGTTGAGAAGAGAGGCGGTAGCAAATGCATAGCCGCCAGACTAATATGAGGTGCAGACTTTCAGTTCATTTGCTTCTGGTAATATTTTGATAAAAAGACCATACTTGACTGTTTAGGTTTACCCCCAAAGCATGGTGAAGTTCAGATGTATTCTGATCACAGACATTCTATGATTCCCAACATCGATATGTAAAAAAGTCTGTAGGCTGTAATTGTATAACTTTTTTTTCTCCTTGCTCCTTGATGTTTATTTACTTTATTTAGCTGTAACTTGCTGGTATGTGTGTTTCTGTGCGAAGCGGCGTGGAGCCGAGTATCCATCGGCTTGGCAGAGCAATCGGTAATCACTATGATAGACCATACGCGTATGTTTAATATGTGTGAAAGAAATTCCAGTATTGAACAGGAATTGTTCGATGATCACTATGATAGACCATACATGTATGTTTAATATGTGTGAAAGAAATTCCAGTATTGGGCAGGACTTGTTCGTTGATCACTATGATAGACCATACATGTATGTTTAATATGTGTGAAAGAAATTCCAGTATTGAACAGGACTTGTTCGTTGATCACTATGATAGACCATACATGTATGTTTAATATGTGTGAAAGAAATTCCAGTATTGAGCAGGACTTGTTCGTTGATCACTATGATAGACCATACATGTATGTTTAATATGTGTGAAAGAAATTCCAGTATTGAGCAGGAATTGTTCGTTCAGATTTAATTTTTCGCATATTTGTGCATCATCATACTTGTATATATGTTCCTGTATATAGTTTCTTGTTGGTGTTTCCAGCTTGATTTCTCAGGCAAATTACGAATGATTTATTGGTAAATGTAGGCCATTCTCCTATGCTGTGCTACGATATCAGAAGAACTCGAATATGATGTACTCGAGACACACCTCAAATAACTCCAGATTAGTATTTATATTTACCGCTACT
The DNA here is from genome assembly GCA_036873755.1 of Hanleya hanleyi. Classification (NCBI taxonomy): domain Eukaryota; kingdom Metazoa; phylum Mollusca; class Polyplacophora; order Lepidopleurida; family Hanleyidae; genus Hanleya; species Hanleya hanleyi. The sequence goes on from JAVTVY010010062.1 coordinate 44,066, forward strand.
TACCATACACCAATCACGTAAGAATTCTCCCATCATGTTGAATAAAATTTCGTAAGAATTGCACCTACTGATTGCTTGACTTGTTTTATGTCCACACTGAGCCACCAATTTGTTCTCGAAAGCGAACTGACATCCACGCATGAACCTCAACATTATATAATAATTTCTCTCTCAGAGTGCGTACCCTGGCCCACTATATCTCGATGTTGACTCGCTGCCTTCTCCAGGAACCTGATGTGGCCCATATATCTCCCGAAAGACTATAACCAGCGTTCTCAATTCATGCAACGAGGGGTCTTATCAAGATATAAGAATGACTGTGGCTATTAGCTTATTTGCATGACTACATCCCCAACTCCCATTGGTTACATAGCACCTGCAACGTAAGCCATCGTTGGCTCTTATTCGTTTGGCGCTAAAACTAGCTGGCTTCCAACTAGCATTTTGTTCCATGCTGGGAGTTCTGTCTGTTGCTCTCTTGAAATTGAAACCAAATATACAAACAGGTCAAACGTTAAATATAATAGTTACGTTGTTTATAGATGCAGGTGCGGCACGAGACCCACCTGATTGCAGTCTGTTGGTGAAACAGGCCGGTCGAAACGCCATAACCAACTATCATACTTCTAATTTAATAGGATTTTGATGCTCAATGTAGATCTGTAGCGGCGACGAACCAGTAGACATGGATGAATGACAGGGAACCGGAGATGGGGAAATGTATGAAGTCAGATAAGAGTACTACCTTTGAGTATTTCGAGGTTAGAACGGTTTTCAATTCGAAATTCTTATTTCAATTTTCCAATATTACAACGGACTTGACGATCTCCTCACTTGTAACCGTCAGCAACGACCAAAGAGAAACGGGATCTCTGCCTGATAAGTTTACAATTGGCTGGGGAAATTGTACATTGACATTTTACATTGATACTCTTTTTACGAAAAGTTCGAATTCAGTTTCAAAATTTGAACTTGACTCGCATTTGTGGGGTTCGATTCTCGTACCGTATCCGCAATGTATCGTGCTGTGCCGTTACGAAGTTTTATCTCCGTGGATATTACAGCGATATAATAACAGAAGACCAACGAATTACAATTCACTTCTAGTGTCTCAATATTTGTTTGATATTGGTGACTTCTTGTCAAACTTATTTCAGAGGTTCTCCTTTTCTGCATCTACACACATTTACATGTACCCACTAATAACATTGTTACCAAACTAAACATTGTCCCCACCGCATTAACCCATATATTTTTTTTTAACTTTGCATACCATAATACAAAGTTACATAAAGCAATCAACATAAGTTACATATAACAGGCATAATCTCCTCTCCATGAGCACCTAACCCTATCTCTTAAACTAAGCATCGCCCCACCCCACTACGCTTTATATTCTAAAACATTAAATTTATCTCATGACCATGAACGCTACCCTTATCTAACTGAGCATTGTCCCCCAATAAATCCCTTTTAACCACTACTAATAGAATGCTCTCCTCATAAGTCATCACTGGAAGAATATCGACTGGAGTTTTGCCACCCAAGGCGGCCTCTTGGAGTATGTCCATCGTTACTGCTGTAGCAATGTAAGGACCACGCTCAAACTCATAATTTACGCCTCCCATGCATTTGATTTTTTTTAATGGACTTGCTCTGAGCAATTTTGTACTTCTTCGTCAGAACTGGGAATAGGATGAGGAAATATCCTTTTTGCATTAGACCCAGACAAGGAGGATATTAGATTATCTCCGCGCTATTATACTGCATGCTAATGAGAAATGCTGTCATGAAACCACATGTAATACTGGTGAACTGCACATCGATTACTGAACCATGGTGTACAGGGCCATCGAGCGCAAAATGGGAACTATTAGCCCGTAACTTTACACCTTGATTGTCGGATCTGTATAATGTATCCATGAATGAGGACATCGACTGACGATAGAACGCGAACAATACGGACTTAGAAAATGAGAGCATTAAATGTCTTTATCTGGAAAGTTAACAATAGAATTAGAAAGATATGATGAAGAACAGTAGAGGCAACACACAGAACCCTTAAATGAGAACAATGTAATTTGTCAATGGAACAATAGATCGATAGAACAATAGAACAACAATAGCGGGAACATCAAGAATAGATCGTGAAAAGCAGAATATAAGAAGAACAATGGCACCAGACCAATAGAATTTTAGGGGTTTTTGTTACAGGAACAGCCAGCTCTATTTTGCGGGCTTCTGTTAAGAGTGAATGAAGAAAAACGGTTGCTTTTCTTCATTTCCTTCTATTGAATACAGATAGATGAGGTACATACTGGCCTGCTTGATCACGTGATAGGTGGAGTCTCATTATTTTAGTCAATAGGACTGTCAATTGGGCTTACCCAGTTAAGTTTAAGAACCTCAAAAGCAGCGTCAGATCGGTCCGTGTAACACTTGACAATTCAGCTTTCCATCTTGCAAAATTGAAAGTAGAAAGATAGAAAGCTCTACATCGCTCCCGTATTCGAGGTTTCCATCTCGCAAACTTGAAAGTAGAAAGATGGAAAGCTCTACATCGCTCCCGTGTTCGAGCTTTCCGTCTCGCAAAGTTGAAATCTGAAAGATGGAAAGCTCTACATCACTCCCGTGTTGGAGCTTTCCATCTCGCAAAATTGAAAGTAGAAAGATGGAAAGCTCAGCATCGCTCCCGTACTCCAGCTTTCCAAAATGAGTTTATGTTATATAGAAATACGAGAGCGATACTTTATTAAAATTGATCTGGTTTCTCCAAACTTACAACATTTGCATTGACGACAAATGTGTGAATGCGTGTAACCTTGCACAGTTCAATTTTCGTTTTTCGTTTTCGGTTTTGCAAAATCAAAAATTGAAATTTGACATTCAATTTTCAATTTTCGTTTTACGTCGCCCAAAAATGAAAATCAAATATTGAAAATTGCATCGACTTGTCCGTTTTTCGTTTTTTGATTTTAACTTTGACGCGTCAATGTTAACTGCGCACGCGCAAGGCTTATGATGTCACTTTCGGTCCGCGGAGTAGTATGGGAAGCGCAAACTGGGTTGTATAGGCAGGTTTGGAGCATAATATGGAAAACCAGTAGGGAGAAAGATGTGAGAGTTTCACAACATTATATATCCCTGGAGCCAGGCACTCGAGCTAGATTATAATAGACCAACTGCGCATTTGCATAATCGAGTACGCATTCGTGCAGCAGGTGTGAAGCATTATATGGAGAACAACGAGGTCGATACACATAGGAGTTTCATTAAAGTAGGGTAGTATAATAAATACGTGGGACCCTAATCATAACCCCCAAAGGAACTTCCCGCGTCGATGCGTTGAAGCGTTTGACACCCGCACGTAATGCGCTGAATATGAGTTATCTAGGTTTGAGGAGAACTACCGTAGGCAACTAACCAAGGCAGTGTATAGATACCCTGACAAATCGATCGATACACTAGCTTCCGAGGATGGCCTGGTGGGTCACATGCCTCTCACGTTCCACACCTCTTATACGACAAGATTTGCGTTTTCTATCCCACTCGTCGTACCGGAAATTACATCATAACCCTTCCACGTGCGAACTTAACATTGTTACGTCAAAGTTAAAATCAAAAAACGAAAAACGGACAAGTCGAGGCATTTTTCAATATTTGATTTTCATTTTTGCGTGAAGCAAAACGAAAATTGAAAATTGACTGACAAATTTCAATTTTCGTTTTTTGTTTTTGTAATCCCAAAATCAAAAATTGGAATTTTTGAATTTGCGGAACCAAAAAAAAGAAAACGAAAATTTAACTGTGCAAGGTTACACGCATACATTTGTCGTAAATGCAAATGTTGTAAGTTTGGAGAAACCAGATCAATTTTAATAAAATATCGCTCTCTTATTTCTATATGAATAAACTCATTTTGGAAAGCTGGAATACGGGAGCGATGCGGAGCTTTCCATCTTTCTACTTTCAATTTTGCGAGATGGAAAGCTCGAACACGGGAGTGATGTAGAGCTTTCCATCTTTCAGCTTTCAACTTTGCGAGACAGAAAGCTCGGACACGGGAGCGATGTAGAGCTTTCCATCTTTCTACTTTCAATTTTGCAAGATGGACAGCTGAA